>PISX010001849.1:40407-179905 GCA_004024625.1 Mellivora capensis | reverse complement strand
TCTCTCTCTCTGCCAGCCTCTCTGCCTACTTGTGATCTCTGTCAAATAAATAAATAAAATCATTAAAACAACAACAACAACAACGGGCGCCTGGGTGGCTCAGTGGGTTAAAGCCTCTGCCTTCAGCTCAGGTCATGATCTCAGGGTCCTGGGATCGAGCCCCAAATCAGGCTCTCTGCTCAGCAGGGAGCCTGCTTCCTCCTCTCTCTCTCTGCCTGCCTCTCTGCCTACTTGTAATCTCTGTCTGTCAAATAAATAAATAAAATCTTTTAAAAAAATAAAAATAAACCAACAACATTAAAAAAAAAAAAAAAGACTGATAGTTTAACACCAAGTGCCCTTCAGGAAAAACCATGCTTATGGCACTGATGGGCTTGCAATTCCTATTTGCGGACGGAACTTTCACAGGACAGTTAAGTAGTTGCATCCAAAAAAAAGTCCCTGCATTCTGTAGTAGATAATAAAAACAAAATCTTGGCCGTTTGAACCATAGTTGGTGCTTGCTAATCTCAGCTGAGCTTTCCTCTATCTTTTGAAGTTCTCTTTCTGACCTCCATAGCTTTGCTCTACCCTATGTCTCTTAGGACAGCTCTTCCCTTTCATTATGATTCCAGTGACTCAACAGCCCTTAAATTTGAGTATTACCCAAGGTTTTACCTTTAGCTTCTTTGTATGCATGTTCTCCAGAACCGCAACTCTGAACCTCTGTGCGCAGTTCTGTCAGTGGGCTCACTGCCTGTCAAATTCATATATTCTTAAAATCTCCATTTTCACTTTCCCTCCCAAGTTCCATTTTTTTTTTTAAAGATTTCATTTATTTATTTGACAGAGGGAGAGAGATCACAAGGAGGCAGAGAGGCAGAGAGGGGAGGCAGGCTCCCTGCTGAGCAGAAAGCCCGATGCGGGGCTCGATCCCAGGACCCTGAGATCACGACCTGAGCTGAAGGCAGAGGCTTAACCCACTGAGCCACCCAGGCACCCTCCATATTGCTTTCAATGATGTTGCTCTTCTCCCGGCATTCGATGCTTATGAGGGCCAAGCAGGTAAGGTCAGGTTGTTGGGAGAAAGTCATTAGGGAGTGGGGGACCAGGTGACTTGGCAGACAACTTTAAGCATTTTAAAAACAACATACAAACCAAGCAAAACATTTTTTGTGGTCCGCCTCTGGTCCCTGAGCTGGCTGATTTGTAACATCAGACTTTCTCAAATCCCGTCAGTTCTGTCCACAGCAGATCTTGCCAATTTATCCTATCATCTCAAGTCTTTCAGGCATTTCAGAAAGTTAGACATTGTTATGTTTTCCCTAGACTTAAACTGTGATGGTTTTTTTTTTTTTTTTACCAAAAAAAAAATAACACCCGTGAATCAAAGTCATTGATTGGGGGGTGCCTGGCTGGCTCAGCTGGTAGAGCATGCGACTCTTGGTCTCAGGCTGTGAATTTAAGCCCCAAGCTGGGCATAGAGATAACTTAAAAAAAAAAAAAGAAGCACTGATTAGAGTTACTAAGTTTTTATTAAGCAAATTTAATAATGTCATTATAGTGAGAACATATTGCACCAATAAATGTGATAACTATATATTTTCATAAAAAAGTCATTGGGGGCGCCTGAGTGACTCAGTGGGGTAAGCTTGGACTCTTGATTTCAGCTTAGGTCATGGTCTCAGGGGCTTGGGATAGAACTACATGTCTGCTTGAGATTCTCTCTCCCTCTGTGTCCCCCTTTGCTCTCTCTCTAAAATAATAAATCTTTTTAAAAATTTAAAAATTAAAATCCTCTAGGGAAGCAATAAAATTTCACATTAGTCAAGCAGTCAAGTTTATCAAACTTCATTTATGATTGGCTATGTTAGACATAATTCAGTACAGTATTACATAATTGTAAAGTATCTCTCCAAAGTCTCAACCCCATGAAAATGAGAGAAATGGCCAATACATAAAAGTTGTAATCCTGAAGTTCTGACTGCAATGCAGGAGTTATTGACAAAAAAAGTTTTAATTGTATTAACTAGGAAATGAACTAAAGCAGCAAGATATAAAGATTCAACTTTCTATGGATAATGTTACAAGGTAATACAATGTTTCAGAAACATCATGCAAGGGGCGCCTGGGTGGCTCAGTGGGTTAAAGCCTCTGCCTTCAGCTCAGGTCATGATCCCAGCGTCCTGGGATCGGGCCCGGATCGGGCTCTCTGCTCCGCAGGGAGCCTGCTTCCTCCTCTCTCTCTGCCTGCCTCTCTGCCTACTTGTAAACTCTGTCAAATAAATAAATATTAAAAAAAAAAAAAAGAAACATCATGCAATTACTCTAGTATCACAGAAATTAGATGATTAAATTGCGCTTAATTCAAAAGTCTTGGGGCGGGACTCCTGGGTGGCTTAGTTGGTTAAGCGGCTGCCTTCAGCTCAGGTCATGATCCCAGCGTCCTGGGATCGAGTCCCGCATCGGGCTCCTTGCTCGGCAAGGAGCCTGCTTCTCCCTCTGCCTCTGCCTGCCACTCTGTCTGCCTGTGCTCGCTCGCTCTCTCTCTCCCTCTCTCTGACAAATAATTAAAAAAAAATAATAATAATAAAAATAAAAACAAACAAAAAAAACCCAAAAGTCTCGGGGCACCTGCGTGGCTCAGTGGGTGAAAGCCTCTGCCTTCAGCTCAGGTCATGATCTCAGGGTCCTGGGATTGAGCCCCGCATCAGGCTCTCTGCTCAGCGGGGAGCCTGCTTTCTGCCTGCCTCTCTGCCTACTTGTGATCTCTCTCTCTCTCTGTCAAATAAATAAATAAAATACTAAAAAAAAAAAAAATAAAAAGTCTCATTAACTCGGAAACTTAGTCACACTACTTGGCTATTTTTCTTCTCTTATGAAGAAGATAAGTTGGTCATTGCAATTAAGATGAAGGGAGGGACGCCTGGGTGGCTCAGTTGGTTAAGCAGCTGCCTTCGGCTCAGGTCATGATCCCAGCATCCTGGGATGGAGTCCCACATCGGGCTCCTTGCTCGGCGGGGAGCCTGCTTCTCCCTCTGCCTCTGCCTGCCACTCTATCTGCCTGTGCTCGCTCGCTCTCTCTCCCTCTCTCTCTGACAAATAAATAAATTTTAAAAAATCTTAAAAAAAAAAAGATGAAGGGAGATGAAGGGTCAGTTATTTATCCAACTTAAGTTTCAGGAAGGGCAGGGGCAATATGACACAGAAAGCCATGTTTGATTCAACTGAACAAATACTTAAGCAACTACTAGGCACCTGCTCAGTGCTGGGCACTAAGAATGCAATGGCCAACAAGCATGTGGTCTTCCTTTACAGAGCATACAGTTTAGGTGAAGATGAATGAAAGAACAATCCTGATAGAGAAATTCTGAAAGCTCTGAAAGGGCGGTGCCTTATAACCTCTCCAGTTTAGAAAAGACATTAAGTAAGGCTTCTACATCAACCACCCATCCAGGGGCTGAATTCCCGAATGACCTCTCTGCCCACTACCTACTTGGATCAGCAACAGCCACAAAAGGATGCAGTTACTAGTCACAGATCTGTCTTCCAATTTTTCAGATACTGTACTCACTCTAAACTTTACGAACTGACAAGACCAGGCAAGACAATTCAAGGCCATTTACTTACCTGGTAAACAAGGTCAACATTCAACAAATACTGTATTGTGAAGATAATATTATTATTATTTTTAGTTGAATACCTTTCAGTTGTGTTATTTCGCCAAGAAAGCTATACATAGTCTGATTTTTAGAACTGTTCTCAAGGTAGAGGTTTGAGTCTAAGATGGCAGTGCAGTGGACTTTTTAACACAGGTAATTTATGCACAGGGACAATAAGATTAGAATAAAAGGAAAATCTCCCTTTGTTTGATCCTAGCCATTCAGTTCTCTTCAGAGAGCAATCATCCTGTCCCTGTTTCCTTTATTCTGTTTTATTTTGCATTTATAAACTTAAGTGAAAAATATCCTTTTATCCTCCCACCCAAATAGAAGCATATTAAGTAAACTATTAGGCTATCTTCCCATGTGAGGACATGGTAATTTCATTCTCTTTAACTGCTGCATAGTATTCCATTCCATGGACTCTGCTATGCTATACTTGTTTTGTTGTTGTCATTGTTGTTGTTTTAAGATTTCATTCATTTATTTGACAGATCACAAGTAGGCAGAGAGGCAGGCAGAGAGAGAGGGGAAAGCAGGCTCCCCACTATGCAGAGAGCCCGATGTCGGGCTCGATTCCAGTACCCTGAGATCATGACCTGAGCCGAAGGCAGAGGCTTGACCCACTGAGCCACTCAGGCATCCCTGTGCTATACTTGTTTACCAATCTCTAACAACGGACATTTAGGTTGTTCCAATATTGAGCCATTAGAAAAATGCTACAATGGATAGTCTTACAAATAAATTATTTAGCATTTGTGCAATGTTGTCTATAGGTTATGCACCTAAATGAGGAATTGCTGGACCAACAACTTATGATCGTTTACAATATTGATAGATATTATCAAATTGCCTTTCAAAGAGGTTTATCAATTTATGCCCTCACTAGCAATGTCTGAGAGCACTGCTTCTCTACATCCTTATCAACGTGCTATGCTATCAAATCTTTGGCACTCTGCCAATCTGATAATTACAAAAGTGTACATCTTCCTGTAAGAGCAGCTGTAATCATCTCCTAACTTGTCTTCCCATCTCTGAATGTTAAACCCTTCTGCATGCCGCTGCCAAATTAGTTTTCTTAGAGCATGTCACTCCTGGTCTAAAACCCTCCGAGGTTCCCATTCCCTGGCCTGGAAGATAAGCCCCTTCACCATCTGTTCTCCACCTACTGTTCCTACATAATGTTTTGCTGTTTCATCACACAACACTTCATGCTCCAACTAGTCTGAACTAATACCCATTAATCAAACACAGTGCATCAATCAGGGACCTGGCAGGAAACAGATGGCACACTCAAAATGGATAATTTAAGAAGAGCTTAATATAGCATCTCTTTCAAAGCTGTGGGTAGAGTTTAGGAAGAGCGGTAAGAAATGGTGTGATACCTGTTAGCACACCTAGGGCCGAAGGGACAAAACCGTTACCTGGTAGGAGCTGTGGCCTTTGGTGGAGGGATGCCGGCCGCCACAGTGAGAATGAAAAAATGCCATTCTTCTGCGGGTGCCTTCCATTGCCTGTGCCCAACCGGAAACTGTAGGACAAGGAGGTCTGTTGGTGCAGTCCCTAACTGTCATCTCCCAGGACACAGAGCAGGGTGGAGAAAAATGAAGAATGGATTTGGAGGAACAAATGGAACATCATCAGTACAAACACCTGCCATACTTCCTGGCCTTTTCTCAAGCAGTTCCCACACTTAAGTCCCTGTACACTTGCCAAAATTTTGCACAAGCCAAATGTCACCTCCTTTGGGAAGTTTTCTGGGATCCCCCTTAGTTTCTTTGAAAAAGAAGCATTATATTTTAATATAACAGGGCAAAAAAAGAAAAGTGAATGAGCAAGTCTTTCCGAAGTCGAGTTGCATTCTCTGGTAGGCACAGGTTTTGAGGGAAAGAAAGATTTGAAGGAAGTGGGAGTTGCAAGCCAATTCAGCCAACAATCCTGTGATGGCAACACTTAAGAATGCGTGTCCAGCATAATCAGATACAGAGAAGCCACTATGCCTCTGACTCAAGAAATGATTTCTGCAAAGTCATTGTCCTTTGAAAATGCTTAAGAAGAGATGAGACATAAGAGGAAACACTTCTCAGAAAGACCACAAAATGAGCTCGCGAGAAAAGAACAGGGTGGGGTGCCTGGCTGGCTCAGCCAGTAGAGCATGCGACTCTTGACCTCAGGGTTGTGAGTTTGAGCCCCACATTGGGTGCAGGCATTACTTATGATAAAATCTTAAAAGAAAAAAACCCCGTAATTTATAACATTGCATCTCTAGGAAAGATGGGTTAGACTTGAAGCACCCTGATGATGTGTGACTGACCATAAGGAACATTGACCTTGCTGACAGCTGGGTCTCCCTGAGGGCTTTGTGAAAAGTGCTGCTTGTGATTATTCATATCAGAAATTTTCTCCTAATAGCACTATTATTTTAAGTAACAATAGTGTAGCAGGGTCACTGACCACCCATATCTCTCTTTTTCTTGTGCCCCGGTGGACTACTGCAGGATACGGCCAATAGCTAGTGCCAGCATGTTCTGGTTCCCAAGACTGTTCCAAGCCCCGTCGCTGTCCTGTGTGGCGGGCCGGAAGAGTGAAGAATTACTCCCTGGGCGCAGCCCTCAATGAAAGCCGGCCAGGAGCTAATGAAGAAATACCTGGGCTCCCTCAGCGCAGATGACATGACTCGGAGGTGATGCCCTCTGGATTTCCCCAGTGGAAGCTGGCCTGAAAGCATCCTCCCTCTTGGCTGCCTTCCCTCCTGTATCATTTCTTCCCCTCCCCATTGGTGCCATATGAACTTTCCAAGTTAACTACTTTCTCTCAGATCCCGGTCTTAGGGTGGTGTTTTTCAATGTTTCTTTCATTATTATCCCCTTAAGGAAACTTTTTAGACATTTCTTTCCCTAATCACCTATATAATTCCCTGTCTATATAATTTTTTAAAAGATTTTATTTATTTATTTGACAGACAGAGATCACAAGTAGGCAGAGAGGCTCGCAGAGAGAGAAAGAAGCAGGCTCCCCACGGAGCAGAGAGCCTGATGCGGGGCTCGATCCCAGGACCCTGGGATCATGACCTGCGCTGAAGGCAGAGGCTTTAACCCACTGAGCCGCCCAGGCGCCCCTGTCTATATAATTTTAAGACCACAGATGCACTGTAGATTTCTGTGCTGAGCTGTATCATTCATTATATATATCTATGCTTTAGCCATAAAAAGTAAGATTTTTCTTTTGCCCTTGAATTGCTTATACAAGAAGAAAGTCTAAAGATGAACGAGCTAAGTGTCTAGCTTAAGAAATTACAGAAAGAGGGGCACCTGGGTGGCTCAGTGGGTTAAGCCTCTGCCTTCAGCTCAGGTTATGATCCCAGGGTCCTGGGATCGAGCCCCACATTGGGCTCTCTGCTCCGCAGGGAGCCTGCTTCCTCCTCTCTGTCTCTGACTGCCTCTCTGCCTACTTGTGATCTCTCTCTGTCAAATAAATAAATAAAATCTTAAAAAAAAAAAGAAAAGAAATTACAGAAAGAGAGGTGCTTGGGTGCTCAGTCGGTTAAACATTTTTGACTCAGGTCATGATATCGGGGTCCAGGAATGGGGCCCTAACTCAGGCTCCATGCTCCGCAGGGAGTCTGCTTGTCCCCTCTCTCTCCTTCTGCTGCTCCCCCTGCTCATGTTCTGTCTGTCTCTCAAACAAATAAATAAAATCTTTTTAAAAAGTTACTAAAAGAATAGCAGAAACAGAAGAAACAAAATACAGAGAAGAGGGGCGCCTGGAGGGCTCAGTCGGTTAGGCGTCTGCCTTTGGCTCAGGTCATGATCTCAGGGTCCTGGGATTAGCCCTGCAGCACAGCAGGCTTCTTGCTCAGCAGAGAGCCTGCTTCTCCTTCTCCCTCTGCCTGCTGCCTCCCCTACCTGTGCTCTCTCTGTCAAATAAATAAATGAAACCTTAAAAAAAAGATAGTTTTTGAAGTACAGAACCAGAAACTAGATCTGTCCTGAAGAAAGTTGTTTCTTTACTTTCAGAATTATTGAGGAGGACTGTTGAGATAAGAAACCTATATCTTTGATGAGAGAATAAATCACCATTATTTCATATCTTAAAAATTTTCTAGACTTCTTGAGCTATAATGACGTATACCTAAGTTATAGTAGTTTAAGGTAGACAACATAGGGGTGCCTGGGTGGTTCAGTGGATTAAAGCCTCTGCCTTTGGCTCAGGTCATGATCTCAGGGTCCTGGGATTGAGCCCTTCATTGGGCTCTCGGGTCAGTGGGGAGCGTGCTTCCCTTCCACTCTCTCTGCCTGCCTCTCTGCCTACTTGTGATTTCTGTCTGTCAAATAAATAAATAAAAATCTTAAAAAAAAAGGTAGACAACATAATGATTTGATGTATGTATATGTTGCAGAATGACTTTTAGTTTAGTTTAGTTAACAACTATCACTTCACCTAGTTTCTCCTCTTCTGATGAGAACTTTTAAGATCTACTCTCTTAGCAACCTTCAAATATACAATACAGTAGTTAACTATAGTCACCATGTTGTGCCATGTATTTCCAGAACTTTTCTACCTTTTACCTAATATTTGTACCTTTTGACCACCTTCACCATTTCCCCTACCCGCCACACTTCCCCACCCCCTGCATCTGACAAGCAATATTCCTTTTCTGTACCTGAGTTCGGTTTCCTTAGATTCCACGTACAAGTGACATCATATAGTACTTGTCTTTCTCTGTCTTACTTATTTCACTTCATATAATGGCTTCAGGGTCTGTCAATGCTTTCATAAATGGCAGAATTTTTTTCTTTTTTAGTGACTGAATAATCTTTCACTATATATATATATGTGTCACATTTTTATGGAGAAAACTGGACAGATGAAAAGTGAAATATTAGTAATAATATTTTGACATATTATTGGACATTTACATGTCTTATGTAAATAAATTACCTATTTATGTCCTTTGCCCATTCTTTTATAGGAATTTTTTTCTTATTGATTTATAAGTGCTCATTACATTTGAAGGTTATTGACCCCTTTTCATAGTTTTCTTTGCCATATATTTTGTAATTTTTATTTTTAGCTCATTGTTTGCCTTTCACTTTTGGTTCATGGCAGATTTCTTTTTTTTTTTTTTTAATATTTTATTTATTTATTTGACAGAGAGAGAGAGATCACAAGTAGGCAGGCGGGGGGAGGGGGAAGCAATCTCCCCACTGAGCAGAGAGCCTGATGTGGGGCTTGATCCCAGGACCCTGAGATCATGACCTGAGCCAAAGGCAGAGGCTTAACCCACTGAGCTACCCAGGTGCCCCAGGAGATTTCTTTTTATTGACAAATAAAAGTTTTTTTATTTTACATAGCCTTATCTACTGATATTTTCTGTAATGACTTCTGGCTTTGAATCATGCCTTGTCCACCTTAAAATTATAAAAGCGCTATAGGAAAATGTAGGAAATATTTACAGATGAATGTATTTTATCACCTCGGGAACTTGTTGAAGATGCAGTTTTCTGGGACCTGCCTCAGGGCTTTTCATTCTTCAACTCTGTCATGAGGCCCCCCAAATCTGCCTTTTTAAGAGTACATAAAGTTGGGTGCTTGTTTTTTTTTTTTTTTAATGTATACATTGTTGGGGCGCCTGGGTGGCTCAGTCATTAAGTGTCTGCCTTCAGCTCAGTCATGATCCCAGGGTCCTGGGATCGAGCCCGGCATTGAGCTCCCTGCTTGGGGGGAAGCCTGCTTCTCCCTCTCCTGCTTCCCTGCTTGTCTTCCCTCTCTGTGTTTCTCTCTGTCAAATGAATAAATAAAATCTTTAAAAGAAGAAAAAAACTGTATACATTGTTACCTACCTTTACTCATTGTATCATATTAAGTGGGGCTCTAGCCTTACTTTTCCTAAATTATCACCCAGAGTTCCCATGGCACTGATTTAACAATCTGTTCTTTCTTTGTCACTCACTTCTCTACTACAAGCACCCCTTGGCCTGGTTCTTGCACTTCAGACGATGCCTTATTTTTGTCATTCATGGCCAAAGACTTTCACTGGGATGAAATGACGCTCAGAATTCTTGCAGCTTTTGTCTATGGAAATTCACCTGAGGGCACCCGGTAGTTCAGTTGGTTAAGCGACAGCTTTCTCCTCAGGTCATGACCCCAGGGTCCTGGGATCGAGTCCCATATCGGGCTCCCCCTGCTCTGCCAGGAGCCTGCTTCTCCCTATGCCTCTCTCTGTGTCTTTCATGAATAAATAAAAAATAAAAATCTTTAAAAAAATAAAAAGGCAGCTCTGCTCATAAAAGCAACACTAGAAATCATTAAAAAAAACCAAACAAACAAAAAACAGGAGTGCCTGGGTGGCTTGGGTCATGATCTCAGGGTTCTAGGATCGAGCCCTCCATCGGGCTCTCTGCTCAGCAGGGAGCCTGCTTCCCCCACTCTCTGCCTACTTGTGATTTTTCTCTCTCTCTCTGTTAAATAAAATCTTTAAAAAACAAACAAACAAACAATGGAAATCAGCCATATATCTGCTGACAGAATGGCCCATGCCATATGATCTATATATGCAAATGGACTATAGTTACATGCAGCAACATGTGTAATTCTTAAAACATAATGTTGGGGCGCCTGGGTGGCTCAGTTGGTTGAGTGGCTGCCTTCGGCTAGGGTCCTGATCCCAGGGTCCTGAGATGGAACTCCACATCGGGCTCCCTGATCAGTGGAGAGCCTGCTTCTCCCTCTCCCTCTGCCTACTTGTGCTCTCTCTATCTCTCTGTCAAATGAATAAATAAAATCTTAAAACAAAACAAAACAACAACAACAAAAACTCAAAACATAATGCTGAGTGAAAAAAAAGTCCAGAAGGCTACGTGTGGCCTGAGTACTCAAAAATTTAGGCAAAAAAATATGCGCAGGGAAACACTACATGGTTTTTCTATGAGAAGAAAAAGTTGACAAATCCAGAATAACGGCTACCTCTTTAGCAGGAGGGAAGGTGTCTTGGTCAGCTGGGGCTGCCTTAACAGAAGACCACAGGGGCGCCTGGGTGGCTCAGTGGGTTAAAGCCTCTGCCTTTGGCTCAGGTCATGATCTCGGCATCCTGGGATCGAGCCCCACATTGGGCTCTCTGCTCAGCGGGGAGCCTGCTTCCCCCTCTCTCTCTGCCTGCCTCTCTGCCTACTTGTGATCTCTATCAAATAAATAAATAAAATATTAAAAAAAAAACACAGAAGACCACAGACTGGAGGCGCTTAAACAACAGAAATCTATTTTCTCCTAGTTCTAGAGGTTGGAGATCCGAGATGAAGGTGCCTGCTGATTCGGTTTCTGTGAAATCTCTTTTCCGGCCTTGTTGCTGAGGCCTCACATGGCTTTTCCTCGATGTGTGCTGGCGGGGAGAAAGTTCTGGTCTCTCTTCCTTTTTTTTTTTTTTTTTTAAAGAGAACTAATATATTTTTTTCTCAAAGATTTTATTTATTTGACAGAGAGAGGAAGCAGGCAGAGCAGTGGGCAGAGCAGCAGAGGGAGAGGGAGAAGCAGGCTCCTCACTGAGCAGGGAATCCAATGCGTGACTCCATCCCAGGACCCTGCGATCATGACCTGAGCCAAAGGCAGTCACTTAACCAACTGAGCCACTCAGGCGCCCCTAAAGGGAACTAATATTTATTGAGCACCCACTAAGTGCTAAAAAGCGTTACATGCATTGTTTCTTTTTTAAAAATATTATTAAAAATAAAATATTATTATTTTTAAGATTTTATTTATTTGACATACAGAGATCACAAGTAATCAGAGAGGCAGGCAGAGAGAGAAGTAGAAGCAGGCTCCTCGCTGAGCAGAGAGCCGCACGTGGGGCTCGATCCCAGGACCCCAGGATCATGACCTGAGCCAAAGGCAGAGGCTTTAACCCACTGAGTCACCCAGGCGCCCCCTAAAATATTATTTTTATTTTTTAAATTCAATTAATTAACATATAATGTATTATTGGTTTCAGAGGTAGAAGTCAGGGATTCATCAGTCTTATAGAACACCCAGTGCTCATTATATCACCTGCCCTCCTTAATGTCCATCACCCAGTTACCCCTTCCCCCACCCCCTCTCCCCTCCAGCAACCCTCAGTTTGTTTTCTATGATTAAGAGTTTCTTATGGTTTGTGTCTCTCTCTGATTTCATCTTGTTTTATTTTCTTATAAGAACACTAGTCTTGGGGCGCCTGGGTGGCTCAATGGGTTAAGACTCTACCTTCAGCTCGGGTCATGGTCTCAGGGTCCTGGGATGGAGCCCCACGTCGGGCTCTCTGCTCAGCGGGGAGCCTGCTTCCCCCCTCCCCACCCCACCCCCCACTGCTCCTGCCTCTCTGCCGACTTGTGATCTGTTTGTCAAATAAATAAATAAATAAAATCTTTAAAAAAAAAAAAGAATATCAGTCTTATCAGATTAGAACCCCGTATGTAAGTCTTCATTTAACCTGGGGCATTTAGTTATTTATCTATCTATTCCTATGCTCTTGTTAACCTGGCATGATCTCAGGGTCCTGGGATTAAGCTCTGTGTCAGGCTCCGCACTCAGTGCGGAGTCTGCTTGAGGATTCTCTATTTCCCTCTCTCCTCTCCTCTTTCTCTCAAGTTAATAAACAAATCTTAAAAAAAAAAAAAAAACTTCATCTAACCTAATTACCTCCCTATAGGTAACACATACAGTCATGCTGGGGGTTAGGGCTTCCACATACGAATTTTCAGGGGACACAATCAGTCTATGTCAGAGATGAGATGAGAAGTGATGAGAAGAATCATATGTAGGTACAAGTTACTTGTGAAATTTCATTTATGGAATAGTATGGAATAAAGTAATTTATTATGATGATTTATATACTTACTGTATTCTTCGTATCAAAAATTATATTTAGGGGCACCTGGCTGGCTCAGTCAACGGAACCTGTGACTTTTGATCTCAGGGTTGTGGGTTTGAGGCCCTTGTTGGGTGGATGTAGAGATTACTTAAAAATAAAGTGTTAAGGGGCACCTGGGTGGCTCAGGGGGTAAGCCTTCGGCTCAGGTCATAATCCCAGGGTCCTCAGATGGAGTCCCACATGGGGATCCCTGGTCAGCAGGAAGCCTGCTTCTCCCTTCCCACTCCCCCTGCTTGTGTTCCCTCCCTCACTGTGTCTCTCTCTGTCAAATAAATAAATATCTTAAAAAAATAAATAAAGTGTTAAAAATTATATTTAGGGGCACCTGGGTAGCTCAGTCAGTTAAATGTTCACCTTCGGCTCGGGTTACAATCCTGGGGTCCTGGGATTAAGTCCCAATTTGGGCTCTCTGCTCAGCAGGGAGTCTGCATCTCCCTTTTCCCTCTGCCCCTCCCCCTGCTCATGCTCTCTCTCTCTCTCAAATGAATAAAATCTTTTAAAAAATTATATTTAAAGATAAAATAATAATAAACTTAGAGCTGTATATTAATGTTGATGAAATTCAAATGAAAAATTTAATATTGATTGATCAAGCTGTACATTTATGAGATGTGGGCTTTCTGGAGGTATGAAAAAAAACTTTTAAAGGTTCATTTTTTTGGGTGACCTGGGTAGTTCAGTTACTGAAGCATCCGCCTTCAGCTCAGGTCATGATCTCAGGGTCCTGGGATAGAGCCCCATGTCAGACTCCCCAGTTCAGTGGGGAGTCTAGTTCTCCTTCTGCTTCTCCCTCACTTGTACTTTCTCTCTCTCAAATTAATTTTAAAAATCTTAAAAAAAATTAAAGATTTATTATTTTTTTTAAAGATCGTATTTATTTATTTGACAGACAAAGATCACAAGTAGGCAGAAAGGCAGGCAGAGAGAGAGGAGAAAGCAGGCTCCCTGCCGAGAGATAACCTGACTGGGGGCCGGATCCCAGGACCCTGGGATCATGACCGGAGCTGAAGGCAGAGGCTTTAATCCACTGAGCCACCCAGGCACCCCAAAGTAAAGATTTATTTATTTATTTGAGAGAGACAGACAAAGGGTACGTGTGAAAATGGGGGAGTGGCAGAGGGAGCGAATCTTCAAGCCAACTCCCCAATGAGCACGGAGTCCGATGTGGGGCTCAGTCTCATGACCCTGAGATCACTACCTGAGCCAAAACCAAGAGTCAGATGCTTGAGCAACTGAGCCATGCAGGCACACCTGGAGGTATGAAAAACTTACATGCAACGTTTGGGTGAAGAAAGCAAGAACAACAAAAAAGGAATACTTGTATGATTCTATTTACGTGAAGTTCAAAGTCATGCAAAACTAAATGATATATTGTCTAAGAATACATGTATAGGTGGTGACACACAAAAAAAAATGAAGAAAAGGATAAATACCAAATTCAGGTTACCTCTGAGAATAAAGAAGGAGGGGCACCCAGGTTACTTCATTGGTATTGGTGATATTCTGTTCCTTATGTGGGGGAGAGGATATGTGTTTATTTAAGTATTATCTTTTTCTCTATGTATGATATATTTAACCAGAAAAGTGAAAGAAAGGAAGGAAAAGAAGGCAGAATGAGAGAAGGAAAAAGAGTAGAGGGTACAGGGGAGTAAGGATGATAATCAAAGAAGAGAGGTTAAGAAAACAAAAGTTAGTTAATTACTCAAAGCACCAGCCTGTGCCTCATCGTTCCTTGGTTCGGAGGCCCAGAGAGATTATCTCTTTGGTTCATTCATCATTTTTTTTAACTGCATACTTCTGTTATTTTCACTTAATTATTATAATAGCATTAAAGGAATTCTGAAGAAGAAAAATGAGTAAGCCTTAATTCCATTAACCTAGTCTACTGTCTTTATACCAGATTGATGGCATCTAGACTCACATCCATTGGTCCAGTGGGGAGGGAGCCAGCTTTCCCCCCATCCTCCATCCTCCAGCAGAGATTCATTATTCCTTTATCTGCAGTCTACTTTTCTCTGCTTTATCCTCACCATATTCTGCCTTGCTTCTTCCCTGAAAGGTTTGGCCAGGGACATTTCTGATGTCTGTTCTTTCTCTTATTCCTTTCAGGTAACAGCCAGAAAGGGGAAATCTCCCCTTTTCCAGACACTGAAGCCATTCTATTTCTGACCACCAGGGGGCATCCCCGCTCAGCTCTGCTCTTCCTCGTGCAGTACCACTGGTCCAGTGAGGAGAGAGAAGTCCCTGGCTAATCGCTAATAAGGTTATCCCTGTAGAAGTATTTTCAAATTTTTGTTTCTGGCTTCTACATCGACTTTTATATCCTGATTTTGTCTTGTCCACATGCATGTTCCAAAGAAGTTCTCTGAGATAGCTTCATGGTCACCCACATCCTTTTTCTCTCAAGACTATTGTCTTTAAATTCTGGGTCTAAGAAGTCTGGGTCTGGTCATGCTTCTGGTTGCCTGAACATTCACTCTTGGGAAAAAAAAAAAAACAAAAACAAAGCCAAACTCCAGAAAATGCAGCACATTCTGTTCAATGTTTCTTCTGATGGTGAAGAGTTGAAATTCTTTGAAGATCCGAAGTTTCTTAGCAACCAAGGCTTGTTTATATTCTTTTTAAAGATTTTATTTATTTATTTGTTTGTTTGCTTATTTGTTTATTAGAGAGATTGAGAGACAGCACAAGCAGGGGGATCGGCAGGCAGAGGGAGAAGCAGTTTTCTTGCAGAGCAGGAGCCCGATGTGGGGCTGAACCCCAGGATCATGACCTGAGCCAAAGGCCGAAACTTAGCTGACTGAGCCACCCAGGCATCCCCAGGTCTTGGCCATTAAGAGAGTGAGAACTCTCTTAATAATAATGTTGTTTTTGACCCACAACATGGTGTGATGATAAAATAACAAGACTGGTTTTCCTATATGTGTTAGAACCGGGCCTTGGCCACTCCCACATTGGAGTCCAAATTTGGACGGAGCAATGAAATAGATGTCTTGTTCTAAGGTGACCGTGCTGGAGTGGAAAAGCTCATTGCTTTGTTCCCATACCTCCTCTATTTGGAGAAATACTCCTTTGATTCTACTTAGTGACTTGGAGATCTTAATGAGGGACATGCAAGTGGTGATTCTGGTATCCAATGCATGTAAGGGAAGAAATCAGGTTCCAGGTTGGAGATCGGACCCATTTACTGCCTTGAGCTCACGAGCAGCATAAAGACTTCTTAGGCATTAGGTGGACATGAATTTGAGGACACAATTGGTTTGTTCCTAAAACTCCCCGTGTTATAGGCACAGGGTGTTTGAGAAGTGGCACTGCTGAACCACTGGGAATGTGAATTTTAAATTGTAATGGAGATAGAGAAATTATTTTCCCAAAATTTACAGTCTAAAACCCCCAAGCAACCCAGTTAAAAAGAGGGCAAAAGTACTGGACAGATACCTCACCAAAGAAGGCCTCTAAACATGAAAAGATGTTCCACATCATATGTCCTCAAGGAAATGCCTATTAAAGCAACAGTGAGATGCCTAAGAACCAGAATGCTAAGAGCCCCACGCTGGCGAGGGTGTGGAGCAACAGGAACTCTCATCCATTGCTGGGGGGAACGAAAAATGGTACAGCCACTTTGGAAGATAATTGGGCAGTTTCTTGCAAAGCTAAACATAGCCTTACCATATGAACAAGTAACTGTGCTTCTAGATATTTACTTAAATGAGCATAAAACTTAGGTCCACACAAAAACCTGCATATAGGTGTTTGTAGCAGCTTTATTTATAATTGCCAAAAACTGGAAGCAACCATGATGCCCTTTATTAGGTGAATTGATAAATAAACCATGGCACATCCATTTTAATGGAATATTATTCAGCAATAAATAGACATGAGCGATTGGGGCGCCTGGGTGGCTCAGTGGGTTAAGCCTCTGCCTTCGGCTCAGGTCATGATCTCAGGGTCCTGGGATCGAGCCCCGCATCAGCCTCTCTAATCAGCAGGGAGCCTCTTCCTCCTCTCTCCATCTGCCTGCTGCTCTGCCTACTTGTGATCTTTCTGTCAAATAAATAAATAAAATCTTTTTTTTTTAAAGATTTTATTTATTTATTTGTCAGAGAGAGTGAGAGAGCACAGGCAGACAGAGTGGCAGGCAGAGGCAGAGGGAGAAGCAGGCTCCCGGCCGAGCAAGGAGCCCGATGTGGGACTCGATCCCAGGACGCTGAGATCATGACCTGAGCCGAAGGCAGCCGCTTTACCAACTGAGCCACCCAGGCGTCCCAAATAAATAAAATCTTAAAAAAAAAAAGAAATGAGCAATCAAGTCACAAAAAGACATGGAGAAATACCAAGTACGTATTGCTAAGAGAAACAAACCAGTTTGAAAATGCTGTAATTCCAATTATACAATGTCCTGGAAAAAGTGAAACTATCCTGTATGGACGCCTGGGTGGCTCAGTCGGTTAAGCGGCTGCCTTCAGCTCAGGTCATGATCCCAGCGTCCTGGGATCGAGTCCCACATCGGGCTCCTTGCTCGGCAGGGAGCCTGCTTCTCCCTCTGCCTCTGCCTGCCACTCTGCCTGCCTGTGCTCGCTCTCTCTCTCGCTCTCTCACAAATAAATAAATAAATAATCTTAAAAAAAAAAAAGAAATTATCCTGTATGATCTGATAATGGTGGGTACATGACATTATGCCTTTGGCGAAGCCCACAGGATGTACAACAAGCAAACCCTAATGTAAACTATGGGCTGTAGTTAATAATAATAATGATGATGATAATACCAATATTCGTTCATCAGTTGTAACAAATGCACCACACAGACGTAAGTGGTACTTACGGGAAAAACTGCTTGTGGGAAAGGAATATATGGGAACTCTCTGTACTTTCTGTTTAATTTTTAAAATATTTTTAAAAAATATTTTATTTATTTATTTGTCAGAGAGAGCGAGCCAGCGCAGGGGGAGCAGCTGGCAGAAGGAGAAGCAGACCCCTTGCTGAGCAGGGAGCCCGATGAGGGAGGGGATCGATCCCAGGACCCTGGAATCATGACCTGAGCCAAAGGCAGATGTTTAACCGATAGAGTTACCCAAGCGCCCCCCATTTTTTTTAAACTTAGACCTGCTTTAAGAAATAAAGTCTGCTAATTAAAAACATTAAAAAGTTGGGGTGCCTGGTTGGCTTAGAGGGTTAAGCATCTGCTTTCGGCTCAGGTCATGATCTCTAGATCCTGGGATCCAGCCCCATGTTCGGCTCCCAGCTGAGGGGGGAGTCTGCTTCTCTCTCTCCCTCTTCCCCAGCTTGTGCTCTGTCTCTGTATCTCTCTCAAATGAATAAATTTTAAAAATCTTAAAAACATAAAAAATTTACAGACTCATCAAGAGTGTACATCTTCATTCCTGTCTTTGTTTATAAGTTTGGTGACAAAATTTTGACAGGTATTCAATCTGATGGATCAAATTTGGTCTTTTATTATTATCTTAATCGCATTTCCCTGTGCTCTACTCAGACTGAACATCTTTTCCAGATTGGACTTTCCAAGTTTGCCTATTATAAATCACCTGTTCCTGCCTTTTACCTGTTTTTTCAGTCAATTGTTGATCTTTTGAACGTGGAATTGTGGAAGCTTAAAAAAAAAAAAAAAAGGCTTATTCTTTTTTTTTTTTTAACATGTTGTAAATATTTTCCCCCAAATCTGTCATTTCTTTTTCAACTTGGATAATAATGTCTTTTGTCCCGGAGAAAGCTTTGAATTTGAGAGAGTCTGGCCTGGAAACGGGCCTCCGGGGAGCCACATGATCTGAGCCAGCCCTCAAGGGGAGCCCACTCCTCTGGCCAGTCTTGTTCTTGGTCCTGATTCTTCAAGCCGAACCCAGAGCTCTCTGCTCCAGGGTTTCCGTTTAGGCTCCTCTTGGCCATGCTCTGAAACTGGCACAGCTTTATCTAATGGGATGAACCTGGCTAATGAGATTAGTGAAATGTCTTGTGGTCCCCACTTTTAATCTGCAGCGTTCAGGCTCTCTCTGCTTGGCCGGGAAGGAAGCTGTAGGAACATCGCAGAGCCTGGGCCCCTTCCTGAGCTGCGCCTCTGCAGCCCATTACCACGACTAAGTCCCCGTGTCCCAGGGGAAGGAGCTCAACATGGGCAGCTCCCAGGGTGGCTCCCTGCAGCGTGGGCCATCTGCTCCCTTCCCAAGGCCCTGAGTTTTCAGCCCTTGGGCTCACGAAGGTCAGGAGTGGGAGCTGTGCTGTGGGAAGCTGCCTGGACTGCATTCGGCAAGCATGGCGCTGCTGAAGGTCAAATTTGACCAGATGAAGAGGGTGAAATTGGCCCAAGGGCTCTGGCTCATGAACTGGCTCTCGGTGTTGGCTGGCATTGTCATCTTCAGCCTAGGGCTGTTCCTTAAGATTGAACTGCGGAAGCGGAGCGAAGTGATGAATAATTCAGAGAGCCATTTTGTGCCCAACTCCTTGATAGGGATGGGGGTGCTGTCCTGTGTCTTCAACTCTCTGGCGGGCAAGATCTGCTATGATGCCCTGGACCCTGCCAAGTACGTCAAGTGGAAGCCCTGGCTGAAGCCATACTTGGCTGTCTGTGTCCTCTTCAACATTGCCCTCCTGCTGGTGACCCTCTGCTGCTTCCTCATGCGGGGCTCCCTGGAGAGCACCCTGGCCCATGGGCTCAAGAACGGCATGAAGTACTACCGAGACACAGATACCCCTGGCAGGTGTTTCATGAAGAAGACCATCGACATGCTGCAGATCGAGTTCAAATGCTGCGGCAACAATGGCTTTCGAGACTGGTTTGAGATTCAGTGGATCAGCAATCGCTACCTGGACTTCTCCTCCAAAGAAGTCAAAGAGTGAGTGGTCTCTGGTCCTGGGGTCAGAGCTAGATGGGGTCTCGGAGGCCCATGGGGGTGCTCTGTGTGCACAACTTAGTACGGTGTGTGGGAGGCTGGATTCAGTTGGCCCATAGGAAGTTGCCAATATGCTAACATTTTTGACCTATAAAGATGGTGATGTCATATGTTCCACCTAATGTCTGGCTAAGGAATGACTGGGAGGAAGGTGTCAAGTTATAGAAGTTGCTTGGATAGGAGTCTCCAGGGAGGAAGACACAGCTAGCAATGTGAGTCTACTTCATTCGGTAGGGATGGGGCATTCACAGATCACAAATACTGAGATGTCATTTGGTTCTTCATCTTTTTCACTCAAAGTTCATGCATTCAGTCCCAGAAGCTTAAATTTCCTGGTTAGTTCCCTTGTTTTCCAGCCTTCTGACTCGGAGCATCTCAAGGTGTTTTTCCTTGGATGTGGTGGAAAGAGCAGAGGACAGGGTAGTCAGGAGGTCCAGGCTATAGTCTAGGATGTGTTGTAACTTAGCTTGTGACCTTGGGTAAGTCACTTGCCACTCCGGTCCCCTGCTTGCCCATCTTTTAAATGAAGGCACTGGAATAGATAATCTTGAGAGGTCACCTCCTAGCTCCATCTAGAGCCTGGCATACAGCAGGTGCCTATTAAGTGCCTGCTGGTGTGTACTTCTTGAATCACGATAGTGTGACACGATAATGTTTCTAGAGTATTTGTGGTGTGCATAAAAATAAAATCCTGAGGTGCGACGTAGTACTGGTAAGCTAGAGGTGGAGGTGAGAGCGGCTGATTCCAGCCCGCTGCTCTTCCCAAAAGACCCACCATTATGGGTCTCAAGTCATTTTCCAGGGAAAGGGCGGCCTGCCCTGAGCCCATGGCTTGTCCTCACCTCTTCTTTCCGTCCCATCCAACACATTCCCTGGCTGAGGCAAGGGGTCAGCTGTTCATCCAGGGTGGTCCTGGGTAAGACTGGTGAGTCCAGGGGGACTTGCACACAGGGTGCTGGGCACGCCGGCAGCAGGGCACGGCTGAAGCCCGGACAACACCCAGGAAGCCCAGATGGGCTAGCTTAGCTGCACCTCAGATGGAAGGAAAGTCAGACTGAAGGTCACTGTTGGAGCTTCTATTTTCTCTGTGGGTGGGGATTACTGCTACAAATCTCCAGTCAAGGAGAGGCTGGTAAACCGCTTTGCCCTTCCTAGGTGACAGGTCTTGCAGAGACAGCACAAGGTGGCAGGACTCACACAAGCTGCCGCAGGAGGGACAAGCAGAATTCCTGGGGATGGGAGTGGGAGAGGGGGTGAAGCTGAAACAGCCTTTGTGAGCAAATAAGAAAGGGCTTTACTTTTTCCTGTTGTTTTCCTTGATTGCCTTCTGCATAGAGTTAGTCGTGGGAGAGATGTACAAAGTCTCTCTGTAATCCCTAAATCTCCTCTTGCCCCGGAGCAGAGAAATTCTCCTGCTTGTTCTACTCCCAATGGCTGGCTTATCTGCATTGTCGGGCAAACAGCAGGCTTGATCCGAACCACCTCAATGCTTCATACCAACTTGCTGGAGTGAAACTATCCTAACTCGCTGACTTGAAAAAAAGTTTCTCAGCTGCACAAAAACATGCGGTGACAACATTAAGAGACACAAAAACAGGAAAAGGAATTCAAGCCAGATTCTCACCCACCACTGCCTAATGGCTTTAATTTCCTCCCATTTTGGTTTAGTCTTGTTAACATTTACATGATAAATAGCGTAGCCACGGAATAAATACAACTGAGCGCCCCATTTTGTAATATGATCACGTAATATTTGCATAATGTTCAAAACAACTGTTTGCTCCCCAGCTTTGTTTAAATACAGTTGACAAATAGCCTGGCGTGTGTTTAAGGCACAGAACATGTTGATTTCATACACTTGGGTATTGCAAAGTGACTGCTACAGTGACGTTAGCTGACACGTGCGTCATGGCATGTAATGGCCATTGCTTTTTTGTGGTGAGAACTCTCTTAGCAAGTTTCAAGGATCTAACACAGTATAGTTAACTATAATCGCCATGTTGTGCAGGAGATCCCCAGAACTTATTCATCTTATCACTGGAAGTTTGTGCTCCTTCACCAACATCTCCCTTTCCATCTCCCCGCCCCCAGCAATCGCAACGGCAACCTCCAGTCTAGTCTCTGTTTCTATGTGTTTCTTGGTTTTTTAGATTTTACGGGTCAGTGAGATCATCTAGTATTTGTGTAAAGGGATCATGTTTCAGTGATGCATCATATTACACTCACTGAAAGGACACACTTGGGCAGTTAGGGTGTTCTCATTTGCCTCTTCTGGTAACACTGGAGTAGGCTTTGGCTTCTGTCTCTTTGTCTCTGTCTCTCTCTTACTTCCCTTAGGCTAAGTTTCCAGGTGGAAAATGTACCTGTTGGCTGTAACTTTTCATAAAGCTGGTCTTAAGACACAATGTTAGAACTGAAACGCCTTTCTCCTTTCCAAAACCTCCCACGATGTCACCCTCCTGTGCTAAGGGTACAGCCTCATAGGGTCACCTTCACAGAGAGAGGACCACATCACTGCTTTCCACCGATTCCCATGTTGATGACCGGTGGACAACACCTGCGAGTGAGGGGAGGCTCCTGGGGTATGGAGTGGCATTTCCTGCCTTTCCAGATGCTCACATTTTTTTCATGTCTTGACTTCTTTACTTAGGAGGATTATTAGTTTTCCTGACAAAGCTGGCCCCTGAAAATCCTCCTCTGAACAATCAAGTGTATTTATTTTTGGGGAGGCCAAGCGCTGGAAAGTAGGAAGCATTTACTTTCTCTGGGTTTTCTCAGCAGCACCCTCAGTGGAGGGATCTGGAGGCAGCAGACCCAAGAGAGGCAGGGGTGGGGCCTGGCCAGAGGGCAGGACCAGGAAGCAGCGGCATCTTCCACCAAGACTTTTATTTTTTTAAAGATTTTATTTATTTATTTGACAGGCAGAGATCACAGGTAGGCAAAGAGGCAGGCAGAGAGAGAGAGGGGGAAGCAGGTCCCCCGCAGAGTAGAGAGCCCAATGTGGGGCTCGATCCCAGGACCCTGAATCATGACCTGAGCCGAAGGCAGACGCCTAACCCACTGAGCCACCCAGGTGTCCCAAGACTTTTTTTTTTAAAGGGTTTATTTGTTTATTTGACACAGAGAGAGCAAGAACAAGCGGGCGGAGTGGGAGGAGAAGCAGACTCCTGGCCGAGCAGGGAGCCTGATGTGGGGCTCGATCCCAGAACCCCGGGATTATGACCTGAGCTGAAGGCAGACACTTAATCAACTGAGCCACCTAGGTGCTCCTTTCACCAAATTTTTTTTTAAGGAATTCTTCACTTTTTTCTCTTTTTCCTCTCCCCACCAAATTCAGAGGAGCCAATAAAAAGGCTGGGGTGGCCTCAGTTTCCTCCTTGACCCTGAAGACTCTGGGAGGTAATCCCAGGAGCAGTGAGCTGGTTGGAGGTGGGAAGACTGCAGAAAATGCACCAAGCTCCTCCAGTGACACTGGTCCTGGGTAAGGCAGTGTCTAGTGCCCATGACTTCTGGTCCTTTCTGGAGGCTCTGCCCCTGGAACATCTCTCTCCATTCCATACAATGCACACCTTGCTGGACTGTGCTACAGAAAACATTTCCAGCCTGGGTGCTGAAAGGTGGAACTGGGTTCCTGCACACAAGGCTCCCTGGGACCTCCCAAGCTATGCCCCTCCTGCAATGGTCCCCTGACAAACTGAGCACAGAGCTTGTGGTCCCGGCAAACATGGAGGGGTGCGGTGCCTGGGTGGCTCAGTCAGTTGGGTGGCTGCCTTTGGCTTGGGTCGTGGTCCGAGGGTCCTGGGATCGAGCCCCACGTTGGGCTCCCTGCTCAGCGGGAAGCCTGCTTCTCCCTCTCCCTCTCTCTCTCTGCCTGCTGCTCTGCCCGCTTGTGTTCTGTCAGATAAATAAATAAAATCTTAAAAAAAAAAACAACAACATGGAGGGGTGGCTGGTGTTTAGAGTTTTCTTAGGGGGATCTTTAAGATCAAGGACTGTTTCCTGAAGGCTCCTGGACTAAACAATATCAATTGAAGATTTTTTAAAAAGATTTCTTTTTTTTTTTTTAAGAGATCTTTTTTTTTTAAAAGATTTTATTTATTTATTTGACAGAGAGAGAGATCACAAATAGGCAGAGAGGCAGGCAGAGAGAGAGGGGGGAAGCAGGCTCCCTGCTGAGCAGAAAGCCCGATGCGGGACTCCATCCCAGGACCCTGGGATCATGACCTGAGCCAAAGGCAGAGGCTTAAATTTTTTAGAAAAAAAATTCTTTTTTTATCCACTTGAGAGAGACAGAGAGAGACAGAGAGAGAGAGAGAATAGGCAGGGGTGAGGGGTACAGGGAGAGGGAGAAGTAGACTCCCACTGAGCAGAGAGCCTGATGTAGGGCTCCATCCCAGGACCTAGAGATCATGACCTGAGCAAAGGCAGAAGCCTAACCCACTGAGCCACCCAGGCACACCCCCCCCAGATTTTTATGAGATTAGAATCTCCCCATCTGCCCCACCCTGGGTGTCCCAGGCAAATAACCTGCTGGCCACACCCCACTGCCAGTCTGCCCTATCACTATGTTGCCAGGTCCCACATTCATTCTGCACAAAACCCCTCCCTGGGAAGTTTGTAATTCTTTTAGGTGTTGTTCTTTTAGGTATTGTTTTCTCTATTTTATAGGTGAGAGATGGGAGCCTTAGGTTGGATCTCACAGCAAGAAGCAGGGGTCGATTTTTAAAAACCAGGCTTATTGATATCATTCACATTCCTTACAACTCACCCACTGAAAGATGACAGTTCAATGGTTTTTGGCATGTTCACAAGCTGTGCTACCAGTCAATACCATAGCTCACTCTAGAACATTTTCATCATGGGGCAGGGATGGCCTGTACCCTAGCTTCCCATGGCCTGCCTCTAAGGAACCACTGTCTCCTCTCTGTCTCTATATTCCTCCCTCTTCTGGACACCTCATTTGAATGAAATCATATAATATTGGTCCTTTTGGGCCTGGCTCCTCTGACTTAGCATAATGTTTTCCAAGTTCAACCATGTTGCTACATTTGTTAGAATGTCCTTCCCTTTTATGGACAAATGATATCCTGTTGGATGGAGGGCCAGGTTGTAATTCTGCTCCTTCCAGACCACTGTGCTGCTTGCCGGTGATGTCAAAGTCACCTTGCATAGCTTCAATGTTAGATGAATCTGTGCCCTTACTGACTGAAACTTGGAATTATCCAGGCCATGCTGTCTTCTCTCATCCTGTCTTTCTCTGTCTTCTTGTCGTCAATGTCGTCCTCCTCCAGAAGGAAAGTGGAAGGTGTCGGCAGAGATGACCTAGGCTTGAGAAACTTCTGTGGATTATAACTGGATTCCAGTTCTTCTGTGCCTGGGTCCTAGATAATTGTGAGGTGGCCGCACAGAAACCAGAGACACTAGCCAGGCTGCCTGTGGCCTGTGGCAAGCCAGGCTGGGCTCTGCTCTACCCTGTGTCTACCTTCTCACCGGCTCTGGCCTGGTGCTCCTGTGGGTGGGGAGACATGCTCCCTTATAACTGGGAGAATCCCTCAGAGGGAGAAGCCATGTCCAGGGATGCTGTCCCCCTCGGCCACTGAATCTTCAGAGTAAGTTATCGGGACAGAGGTTTGTAATTCTTATCCAGTGCTTCTTTTATTTTATTGCATTTTTTACTTTCATCATGGAAAATTTCAAGCATTCACCAAAGTAGAGAGATGATGGCTTTCCACGTACACTTCTCTTAGCTTCAACAGATACACACATTCTTGCTTTCTTGTTTCATTTCTACCATCCTCCCAAACACACATTATCGCCTCTGAGTATCTTAAAGCAAATCCTGGGCGTGGTTTCCTTTCACCTCTAAATACTTGTGGAGGCATTTCTAACAGGTAAAGAGGGTTTGTTTTTTGTCTTTTTGTTTTTGTTTGACATAAGCACAATAGTAATCATGCCCAACAAAACTAGCAGCAAGTCTGTTCAGTCTTTTCTGATTGTCTCAAACTATCTTTTCCAGTTGGTTTGTTCAAATCAGGAGCAAAACAAAGCCCACATTTGTGCATTTGGTTCTTTGATCACTTTTGTTTGTTTCTTTTTTTAAAAAAAGATTTTATTTATTTATTTGACAGGCAGAGATCACAAGTAAGCAGAGAGGCAGACAGAGGGGTGGGGGAAGCAGGCTCCCCGCTGAGCAGAGAGCCTGATGCGGGGCTCGATCCCAGGACCCTGAGATCATGACCTGAGCCAAAGGCAGAGGCTTAATCCACTGAACCACCCAGGCACCCCCACTTTTGTTTCTTTTACTCTAGAACAGTTACTGTCATGCCATGTGTGTATTGAAGGAACGGGGCTATTTGTCCTAAAGAATTCCTCACATTCTCAGCCAGGCAACAGCAGCCAAGTGGTGTCATCTAACTTATTCTTCTGTCCCCTGCATTTCCCCATAAGCCAGTAGTTAGGGCTGAGGTGGGCTTGGATTCAGGTTTGGTTTTAGCAAGAACACTTCCTGGGGTGCCCTGTATATCTTAATGCATAACATGAAGAGAGTGAAGTCTTCAGCCAGTTTATAGCAATTCCTTCAAAGTGTCCCCCTGATTTCAGGATGAGCAGAGCTTTAGTGTCTTGGGGTGAGAGGCCTTAGCACCAAGAATTGTCACAGCCAGGAGGGCTTGGCCTGGAGCCCTCAGTCTGAAGGAGAAGTTGGCACCAAGCTCTCTCAGTTTCCCATCCCACTCAGGGAATCCACAGGCTACAGACTTCTGTTCACTCTTTCTGAACAATTTACAGACATTTCATGAAGACCAGACCTTGGCTAGGAGCTCCCTGAAGGCAAGACTGAGTTTCCCCTCAGACTGGGATTCTTTGAGGGCTGTGCTGTATCTCCTCCTCAGAGTGGGGTTCTCCTGAGGGCAGGACTATGTCTCCTCTCATCAGACTGAGGCTTCCTGAGGGCAGGACTGTATCTCCCCACTCAGACTGGGGCTTCTTGAGGGCTGTGTGGTTTCCTCCCTCCTTGGACTGGGGCTGCCTGAGGACAACGCCCAGGACAGCATGGGGGAGGCAGACCTGACTTGATAGAGGGTAAAACTTCCCTGGGACCCCAGCCTAGGATCTGTTGGGGTCTCACACCTCTGGAAGTAGGTCCCACATCCCCCTCTCATCTAGAAGCATCACCTTGTTTACCTACTTCTTGTCCTGGTTCCAACCACAGATTAAGGCCCCACTCACCATCTTAAGACAAAGCCAGGCAAGGGAGCTTCTTAGGTGGTGAGCTGGCTATTTATATCAGAGTATTTCCCAGGCTACAAATCTTGCTCTGCTCAGGGCTCACCAGGGCTTGTAAGGGTCTTGATTAAGATAAGACCTGTTTTCTAGCATACTCAGCCACAGCTAAGTCATATATGACTTGGGAAAATCATCATGTCAGAGTTTTCCTGGAAAAACGAACATAATTTAGGAGGTAAATCAATAAATGAACAAGGAAAGGCATATGGAAATAAACAGTGGAGGGGAGCGGGGAAGATAGGAATATAACTGATAATGAATCAATCCCCAGCTGGAATGCTAAGTGACACTTGTAGGAACCTTGGCAATTCACTTGGCCTTTGCCAGACTCAGTTTTCTCATCTGAGAAATGACATGACAGGGGTGCGGTAGAGAGTAAATGGAATAATACACATATAGCAGTTAATATAAAGCAGTACAGTATTAGCATTTCCTTAAATATATTTTTTAATGTTACTGGACATAAAGTCCTGCAGGTGAGGGAAGACACAAATGGGAGACGCAGCCCTGCCTTCAGGGAGCCCAGTGTGAGGAGGAGTCACAGCCTTGCCCTCAGAGAGCTCCAGTCTGAGGGGAGACATAGCTTTGTCCTCAGGGAGCCCCAGTCTGAGGGGGGAGACAGCCCTGCAATCAGGTAGCCCAGTCTGAGGGGGAGACAGAGCCTTGTCCTCAGGGAGCCCCACTCTGAGGGGGAAGACACAATCCTAACTCAGAGAATCCCAATCTGAGGGGAGACATAGCTTTGCCTTAACAAGGCTAGCAAGGTGATTTTTCCACTTGGGGGAGTGAGCTAGGTGAGGAGGAAAGATAAGGGCTCTCCAGAAGGCCAGCCTGCAGAGTAAGGGTAGCTCAGAGCCTCACTGGCCTCAGCTCACACAACTGCAAGCCTGGCCTTCACTTCAGATACACATGTAGTATCTCCGTAGGCTTTATCCCAGCTTAATACACCTGGAGAGTGCATAAGGAGCAAGAACCTCCAACAGACAGGAAGGACCTGAGAGACTCTGAAGAATCTCTGAGGGGAGGAGTGGGCAACTGCTGTGGTCTAGTCTCCCACTTCTTGTTCACCATGTCTTCTTCTGTAGAATAATCTGGTGGATTGCAAGGTCCTGCCCAGCTGGCCATGGGCATTATCTGAGGGCTTGTGTCAAGTGCATTCCACACCTTGCCTCATTTAAAGCTCCCCACAGCTCCCAAGAGGGTAATCCCCAACTCACAGAGGTTCAGAGGATGAAGTTCCACAGATCAGAAAGGCAGACTTGGGACTCAAAGTCTAGGTCCCTCTACTATCTCCACTATTCTCATGGGGACATTGGGAATGGCTCAGGTGGGATGCTGTGTTGGTGGGAGAAAGCTCAAGGGACAGCCTGCAGGTCAGGAAAAAGGACAGACAGAAATTGAGCTCAGAGACCCCCAGCATCAAGAGACTGGGAATGGGAGATTACTGTCTGCTCAGTTGGGCAGGGACTGTTGGCTCAAGAGGGGGACAGGAATCCCAAACTGATAGCATTTCTGCTTCAGTCTTTCCACCTTGGACCACCCAGGGTCCCACCACCAGGTGCTGAGCTGGTCTGCAGGGAGAGAGCAGAGTGGTTTCTGCTCCCGCTGTGCTCTTGGTGCACACAGTTAGACTCAAGGAAGAACTTCAGTAGCAACCGCTTTAGTCAGCGACAAATGTCTAATAAGGCTTGCCTCAGGTCAGCAGTGAGCTCTGCTCTTACAGACATGGTTGCTGTCCCCACAGAAGACTCTCATAGTCTCTTCTTCTTGGTTGGCAGAAACCCTGCCACCTGCTCCTAAGTGTCTACTGCCCAGTGGTGTTGAGTGGTCTGTTCATTGTCACAGCTGTTTCCTGAGGGCACACAGAGCACATGTGAAGGCTCCTGCCCCATCGCCCCACCTAGGCTTGGCCATGAGTCCATGCTTGCTGCAAACTTACTAAGTACCAGCCACTCTTCTAAGACTTTTTACATGCATGCCTTCACACTACCTCATGTCAGCTCCATTTTACAGATGAGGAAGCTGAGGCCTAGAAAGGTGAAGGAACTTGTCCAGAGGAATGAACTGGGAGTAAGTTCAGGTGGTCCTGCTCTTACCACTGTTCTGGATCTCCTGTGTACCCAGAGCCACCCATTCTCTGGGCAAGGGTCCTGCCCAGGGAGTAGAGGTCAGGGACTAGAGAGCGTGTGGAAATATGGTCACCATAACCCAGGCAAGGACTGTTCTGGAATCAAGGAGGCCACATTGTGCAGAACCTTCCTGAAGTCTTAATTATACTGATCAACAGACAGTTCACAGAAATGGAACCACACATGACCCTTCAACATAGCAGAAGATACTCAACTTCATTCATGATGAGGAAAATGGAAGTTAGATATTATTTTCCAGCTATCAGGTTGGCAAAGGCCAAAAATCAAACCTGTGTGGGTATGGCCATGAAGGGTAGGTTGTCTCATGCATGTCTGTTGGGGATGTGACTGTATGAACTCCAGAATGAAATATGGCAGGGATCTAGGGTAATCACAGATGGACCCACTCTTTGATGCAGGGATACCTCTCTAGGAATTGACCCTCTAGATATATTCACAATACCCAAAATGTTTGTACTGACAGGACACTGGGAAAACCCTAAATATCCAGTAGTAGGGAACTGACTAGTATCCCACAGATCACCTATACAATGGTGATATCATGCAGCTCATTAAAAACCTGGAGGACAGGGGCGCCTGGGTGGCTCAGTGGGTTAAAGCCTCTGCCTTCAGCTCAGATCATGATCCCAGGGTTCTGGGATCGAGCCCCGCATTGGGCTCCTTGCTTGGCAGGGAGCCTGCTTCCCCCTCTCTCTCTGCCTGCTTCTCTGCCTACTTGTGATCTCTGTCTGTCAAATAAATAAATAAAATCTTTAAAAAAATAAAAAAAAAGAATGTCCATTACTAATTAAAACAAAACAAAACAAAAAATTTGGAGAACACTCTCCATTAGTAGACATAAAAAGATCTCTAAGATTCTGCTAAGGGAAAAGAGAAAGGTTCAAGACAGTACATTACCATCTGGGTAAAAAACAGGAAGAATAAGAATATTTGCAGATTCTGTGTTTACTTTTCATGTATGAAGCCTTTTCATTATGTATTTATTTATTAAAAGACTTTATTTAGTTGTTAGAGAGAGACACAGCCAAGAGAGGGAACACAAGCGGGGGAGTGGGAGAGGGAGAACCAGGCTTCCCACCAAACAGGGACCCTGATGTGGGGTTCGATCCCAGGATGCTGGCAGACGCCCAGTGACTGAGCCACCCAGGTGCCCTGTATGAAACCTTTTTAGAAGGACAGTTGGCTACAGCTGGGTGCACCTGGAGGTCAAGGGACGAGAATGAGTGGGAGACTAAACACGGACATTTAGAAGCTAAACATTGAAATTATCATTTCAATGAACATTGTTGAAAAGCATTTCTTTTTTTTAATGTTTTTTGAAGATTTTATTTATTTGAGAGAGAGCACGAGGGAGAAAGAGAGCTAGAGCACAAGTGGGGGTGGGGGAAGAGGGCTCAATCCCAGGACCCTGAGATCATGACCTGAGCCATAGGCAGATGCTTAACTGAGCCACCCAGGTGCCCCTTGAAAACAATTTCTATTATTTAGTAATATATTATTAAGGTATAGTTGGCATACAACATTATATTAGTTTTAGGATACAACATATGATTCTGTTTGAATAAAATGCCACAGTAAATCTAGCTAGCATCCATCACCATATATAGTTAGAGAATTTTTTTTCTGGTGATAAGAAACTTCAAGATTAACTCTCTTTGCAGCTTTCAAATAGGCTATACAGCATTATTAACTATAGTCACCATGCTGTATATTACATCCAGGACTTATTTATTTATAACTGGAAGCATCTACTTTGGTTACCAACAGCCATTTTACCCACCTACCTCACCTGCCTCTGGTAACCACAAATTTTCTCTGTATCTATGAACTTGGTTTTTTGGCTTGTTTTGTTTTTAGAGTCCACATATAAGTGAGATCAAATTGTATTTGTCTTTATTATTTCACTTGGCATAATGTCCTCAAGGTCCATCCGTGTTGTTGCAAATGGCAAGATTCTTTTTTTATAGATTTCTTTTAAATATTTTTTTATAGCTGAATAATATACCATTGTGTGTGTGTATCAGAGTTTCTTTATCCATTCACCCATCAATGGACACTTAAGTTGTTGCCATGTTTTGGCTTTTATAAATAATGCTGCAGTGAACACAGGGATACATATATCTTTTCAACTTAATATCTTCTTCTTTCAAGATTTTATTTTTAAATAATCTCTATACCCAATGTGGGGCCTGAACTCACAACCCCGAGACCAAGAGTCACATGCTCCAATGACTGAGACAGCCAGGTGCCCCTCGAGTTAATGTTCTCATTTTCTTTGAATACCCAGAAGTGGAATTATAATTTCTATTTTAAATAATTACATGCTTTCTATTCTTACGTTGTAAAAGTATGCTGCTATTATGTAATGCATTGTTCATGTGCAACTTAAAAAAAACTTGGTACTCAAGATGACAGGCATACACTCACACAGATCTTAAGTGTGAAGTTTGATGACGTCTCATACATAAGACACCTGGGTAACTGCACTCAGGTGAGACAAGACATACCCAGATGCCTGAAGAGGATGGGGAGAGCCTTCACTATAAAGATGTCTGCCCCTTTTGAATTCTCAACCCAGATGAATGTATGGTGAGTCCTAACCAAATACATAGTAAATATGGAAGTGCAGAAGTAATGCGTGCTGCATCCTTCAGGTGAGTAAAGAGAGCCCACCTGGCCACGGGCAGAGTTCACTGTGGACACCAAGCAAGCTGACAGCAAGGATTGTGACTGTCCAGTCTCATTCCCTGCCCACACACAGACCCTGGGCCAGAGCAGGACTTCTGGAAACATCTCTTGAATAGAACTAGTCTGGCCAGAGGGGGCCTTGGTTCCCAGTGACTTGTTATTGGGAGACAGAAGGTTGGAGACAGGGCTGGGGGCTAAAAGTTGTTGGCAAGTCTTGTCCCAGTCACCACCTGTCCTGCTCCTCTTCCTACCAGCTTGACATGGTTCCAAATAATCCCTGCAGGCCAGGGCCTGGCAGTCCACAGGGTGGTTGGATGAATTTCTACATTTCTTACAGACTTGCTTCTTGATTCATCATCTGTCTCAACCCTGTAGGACATTAGCTCTAGGAAGGCAGGGAGATTGGTTTTCTAGGGTCATTTCTCTCTCTCTCTCTCTCTTTTTTTTTTTTTTTTAAGATTTTATTTATTTATTTGACAGAGAGAGATACAGTGAGAGAGGGAACACAAGCAGTGGGGGTGGAAGAGGGAGAAGCAGGCTTCCTGCTGACAGGGAGCCTGATGTGGGGCTCAATCCCAGGACCCTGGAATCATGACCTGAGTTGAAGGCAGACGCTTAACGACTGAGCCACCCAGGCGCCCCATCATTTCTCTATCTTCAGCTCCGAGAACAGTGGCTGGTACAAAGATGCACAACAAATATTTATCAAGGATGAATGAATATTATAGATTTTTGGAGGCAGGGGATGGGGGGAGCTGGCTCCTGGTGAGAAATCCAAGAAGCCTCTCTCAAGCCATCTTTCTCCTCTAGTCGCATCAAGAGCAATGTGGATGGGCGATACCTGGTGGATGGCGTTCCCTTCAGCTGCTGCAACCCCAGCTCACCACGGCCCTGCATTCAGTACCAGCTCACCAACAACTCAGCGCATTACAGCTACGACCACCAGACAGAGGAGCTGAACCTGTGGGTGAATGGCTGCAGGGCCGCCCTGCTGAACTACTACAGCAGCCTCATGAATTCCATGGGTGCTGTCGCCCTCCTCGTCTGGCTCTTTGAGGTAGGCTTTGGGCCAGGTGGGGGTGAGGGAAGTGGGAGCCACCAGCCCCATTTGGATTTCATGGGTGGGGCCTGGCCTGGAGTATTTGTCTCTCTCCTCAGAACCAGCCCTCAGCCTAGCTGTGGGTCAGGCAGGCCTAAGTTTCAATCCCAGCACCTCCATTATTTTTTGTTTCTTTCCTACGACTCAAAAAATAGTTTCTTGAGGTGAAATTCATGGAACATAAAATAAACGATTTAAAGTGAGCAATTCAGAGGCAGTTAGTACATTCACAATGTTGTGTAACCACGACCTCTATCTAGCTCTAGATTTCCATCACTCCCAAAGAGAAGCTCATACCCATTAAAGAGCATACTCCCCATCTCTTTCCCCCCAGCCCCTGGCAACCGTTAATCTGTGCTCTGTTCTTGTGGCTTTATCTATTCTGGACATTTTATATAAATGTCATCACAGTATGTAACTTTTCTGTCTGGCTTCCTTCACTTTGCATGTTTTAGAGGTTCATCCTGTGCCTTTGCTTTTTCAGTCTGAGGTCATGGAAAGTTATTTAACCTCTCTGTTATAGGGTGCCGATAGCACTTAGCTTTGGGACTCCTGGAGGGCAAAAGGAGATGATACGTACATTGTGTTCAGGAAATGGGAGCTGTTTGGATTTGTGATTCTCTGGAGACTCTGGTAGCAATTTAGCTGTCATTCTAATTAGTGTGTTCATCTGATTTCACCTGTAAGGCTTAATTCCTCTCTGTACAGAAGAGCTTGGCATGTAGCCATTTATTCATTTATTGAAGAGTTAGTTCTTAAACACCAAGGAGTGCTAGGCGCTGTCCTGGGTGCTGAACGGAAGCAAATATTAGGGAGTGATAAACCACGAGGGTAGAGAAGGTGACTTAGGGGCTCCTGCTTTGTGCTAACAGCAGAAAATCCAGACCCCCAGATTCACAAGTACAAAGCAAGAAGCCTTAGGTGGGGAAAGTTTGTCCATTAGAGAAGATTCACTGGAAGTTTCCTTTAAGTTGTTCTCTTAGTGCTATGGAAGTTCACACATAGTTGTGCCCTTGGGTGAGATGACTACTTCTGACTCACTACATCACACTAGAGGTACTGTACAGTCTGGGAGGTGGGGTAGGTGGGCGACCACCTCCGTCTGGTGGTCGTAGTTGTAATGCGCTCAGTTGTTGGTGAGCTGGTACTGAATGCAGGGCCGTGGTGAGCTGGGGTTGCAGCAGCTAAAGGGAACGCCATCCACCAGGTATCGCCTATCCACATTGCTCTTGATGCGACTAGAGGAGAAAGATGGCTTGAGAGAGGCTTCTTGGATTTCTCACCAGGAGCCAGCTCCTCCCATCCCCTGCCTCTGAAAATCTATAATCCACTTGCTTTTAGTGTCGAGGCAAATGAATGACATTTTATTGGCCATTGACTCCTTGAGGCACAGTCTTGGGAATGACTGTGTAGAGCTGGGCGAGAAGCTTACTGCTGGAAGGTCAGAAGGTCGTGTCCCCTGAAAACCCATGAAAAGAAGACTGAAAGGATAACAGAAGTCAGTGGGAAAACCGGGTTCCACTGCTTGCCTCTCAGTTTGCTCACCATTCTAGGAAGCTAGTGACTGAATGAGATGAGGACCGGCTCACTGGAAACAGCCCTTGACTTTCAGTTGAGGTCTTTGGTTAGCTGAACTCTGTAACGGGCACAAGGGTGGCTGAACTAACTAATGCTAGGACTCTGGCCTGAGCCTTGCTCTCCTGGGCCTCACAATCTAGTTAGGAGGTGACATCTAACTCATGAACCAAAGGGGGAACCATTACCAAGAGCAAAATTCATAATGCAGCAGTAAGCCTCCTTCAGGAAAGCAGGAGGGGATCCGAGTGGGAGCATGCATACCAGAAGGACGTCCTGGAGGTGAGTTTTTCCACCATAAAAATATTTTATTAACCTTTCAATAGACAACGAAAAAATAACAAAAACCCAAAGCTATTAGTTACTAATGTCATCTACTATTGCAATGATAAAATACTCCTTGAGCATTGATTCAATAGATGTTTCTTGAGGCCCTACTGCCATGGGGTGTTGTTCTAGGGGCTGGGAGACTGAATGAATGAGATGGATTAGGGAGTGGACATTCTCTGTTAGCAGGCCTCACCACCTCACAGTTCGCTGCACCATAAAAGGAGAAGTGTAAGAGAATAAAACCAGGAATCTGTGTAGAAACAAGTGGGTAGCACAATACATTAGAACAGTGGAAACAGTACTTACCACACTAATAACCAACCACGGCCGACACGTCTATTCATCCTTATTGCGCGCCACGTACCGCACTCTACAGCTGCTGACGTGACACAGCATGCGCACGCGGTGGAGACACTCCATCTGAAAATCTGTAAACCAAATGAGTAAACTGAGGCTTCTTAGTCACATGGCTGGCTAAGTGCCAGGGCTGGGATTTGAACCCAGGCATTTTGGCTCCATAGCCTGCTGCAATGACTGCTAGTGAACAAATCCAAACTAATCACCCACTCATCCCTGCACGAATCAAAACAACAGAAGTAGAGGAAACCACATACAGTGATACTGTTTGCTGAGAAGGGGGTGACTTTAATTCTGTATAGCAAATGGTTACCCAACACCCAGTATGGGCCAAGCACTGTGCTAGGAATGGGGTGGTTACGAGGAGAAGCCTAGGACTAATGCCCTCAGAATGTGAGACCTGAGAGGAGGAAGGAGAGTGAGTAGCAGGGCCACTCACTGAAGGCTGAAGCTGAATTAACAGGTGAATGTGGAGAGGAACAATGTTCTAGGCAAACAGTAAATGATTAAAAACTAGAGGGAAGAAAGTGTGGATGGGACCCTAAGGAGCCCAGGGTGACCAGAGAGAGGAGAATGGGGTTGGAGATGAGGCAGCTATCTCGAGCGCCAGGCCAGGCTGGTGGGCAGGCCCTCACCAACCCAGACTCCAGAGATCCTGCCACACTTGTGGGGCCCCAGGGTTGAAGAGGCTGGTGGCCTGCAGTTTCCTAATAGCTCCAGCCCCCAGCTCCTTCTCCCAGACTGCCTCTAAATCTCTTCTCCCCACCAGGTGACCATCACGATTGGCCTGCGCTACCTACACACAGCACTGGAAAGTGTGTCCAACCCGGAAGACCCTGAATGTGAGAGTGAAGGCTGGCTTCTGGAAAAGAGTGTGTCGGAGACTTGGAAGGCCTTTTTGGAGAGTCTGAAAAAGTTGGGCAAGAGTAACCAAGTGGAAGCTGAGGGTGCAGATGCGGGCCAGGCCCCAGAGGCTGGCTGATGGCCCCGGGGTCCCCTCCCCTCCTGAACACGGAGAAGTAGCAGACTCCAAAAAGTGGATACACCCCCATCCAATCTGAATCTCCCAAGGAGGATGGCCATTTTACAGAGGCTCTTCTGGATGGTGGGATTTAAAGTTTAGGATCCCTAAAAGCATTTGAGAAACATTTGTTGAATGACCTAAAAATGAATGAGCCCCTACTCCGGCCCACTACTTTTGGATATGCCCTCATGGTGGACTCAGGGGACCTCTCAGCGGATCACTCTTCATAGCACATGCATTCAGTTCCACTCCGAAGCTACTGAGGGCAGCTCCCCTTTTTAAAGTGTATGCCATTACGAGCTCCAAGTTGCTTCATTCTGTATCCAAAGCGTCACTCGGTGCACAAGCAGAGAAGTCTAAAAAATGTCCTGGCCATGTTGTCATCATTTTTTTTAATGCCAAGATCGACAGGTCAGCCATTTTATTTGTGTAATTGTGGAAGGAGGGGGCATTATACTTTTCTAAGAGTAATGCACTCTCAAAGCACTGAGGGCTTCACAAGAGGAAGTCTTCAATCATGGGATAAAATAACCTAAAGACAGGGGATTACTTTCCTCATCAAAAACACAGTTAAAGGCTACTTTTGTGTCACAGTCCCATGCCCTCACTCGTGCGTGAGCCATGGGCTGAGAAAGTCAGGTTATTGGCATGTTCTGGCAACATCTCACCCCTCAAGTGCCAGCTGACCTCCTTTGGCTTGTCTGCGGAAGCACTGGGTTAGGTGGCTGCCCTTTACTGGAAGAGGAGCAACAATCAGATAAGAGTCCATCCTTTGGAGACCAGGCCTCACCTCTTGAGGGGCCCAGGAACACCCACACAGGTGGCCATGACAGCCTCCATGGACCACAAGAATGGTCTAGAGTGGAGGGCAAGGTGTCCTCTGGGAGATTCTTCCTGTTTCTTTCCCCAGATACCCATCCTGCAAAGCAATATTTCTGGAATGCCTCTGTATTAAAGAAGATTCCTGGAGACAGTCCATCTTCCCGAGCTAGTGATGGCAAGAGAAATTTTAACTTCTCTCAGAAAAGAGAGAAAAAGGAAGCTTTTAGGGGAAGGAGAGAATGACTTTGTTACTGTTCTGAAGTGTTCAGTGGGGAGAAAAGAACTTCTGGTGCTGCCTGGGGTATGTTCTGGGGCTCTAATTCTCCCAGGCGTAAGATCAGATCAAAGATATTTGGACACTGTCAGACTTTGGCCCCAGGTTTAATTTAATTAGACTTCTGAGTCTCTTTGAGACCAAAGAATGGTCCACATTGAAAATGCTGAGGGAGTCAGCCACCTCTGACAAGGGGCCTGGAACTCTCTCCCCTCAGGAGTGCTGAGAACCATCGTGAAAGTGCTGCTCTAGGCCCATGTGTAACTATGCTGTTAACAGCTGTATGATAGACATTAAAAATTACATTGTGTAAAAATCATTTGTGTTAAATGCCTATCTTAGCCTATTCAACAGTATGTTTTCACAGCATCCCCAACGCTAGCTAGTATTTGTTAACAAAGCCAAATTGCACTTGACCCTAAAAGGAAGCGTTTCAACAGGATAGCTATGTTTCAACAAGATGGGTGTTACCTCTCTCCCTCTTACCATTTCCTGTCTGTAAGAACAGTGATTATAAGGTTATCCAAATAATCTTGACATTTGCTAGTTTAGACCAGAGCTGAATTCATTTAATATGTGTTATCTTAGTTTAACGATTTAAGCAAAAATTCCAAACCATCTTTTTTCCTGCACTGGTCAAAACACATTTTCCCAAACAAGGAAATGTGAGTCTCTGTGGGCCAGGTTTTAGGGCAGATGTAAATCTGAGAGCTGCCGGGAGGACTAAGGGTTAACTGACTTACAATGAATATACCTGGTTAGTTCAGAGCAGACTTAGGGCAACCTGCATTTATCAGGTCCTCTCAGGAAGCTGCCGGCAAGACTCTGTACCAGGACTTCCTTGTGTCTAACCTCAGTCTTTCCTGGGACAGTGTAAATTCATTTCTCCCAAGGGACTCAGCCAGGCTTTCAAGTCTGGCAGGCCTACCCCTGGGGTAAGATGAGAGGTAAAGGCATCACTTTAGGCCTTTTAAAACACTTACCCCATGATGAAGTAGGTACTAGTTACTTTTTTTTGAACGTTTAGGAAGAAGAAAAGTATCCTAGAATCCATGGCTTTCAGTTTAAGAACCCATAGCCTCTTGCAACACTGTCCAGCGCAGGGCTGAGCCACCAGCAAATAAACCCCAAGTAACCTCAATACAAGTTAATAAGATTAAGTTCTTGCTCTGCATGGCCCCCTGCCCCTCCTTGTCCTGGCATCTGTAATGCTAGGCCAGCAGGTTTGCAGCTTAGCCAAGAGCTGGGGGTAGGGGAAGGGGGAGCCAAGACAGGGCCTCTGACCTACTACTGGGTAAGAACATGGCTCCTGAGGACAGTGCAGCCAGCCAGCAGCACTGTGTGTTAGGAATAGGAATGTGGCAGTTGGGGGTGGGTGGGTGGGGACAGTATCTAAGTAAGGGAGAGTGGGGATGCCTTCCTGGTCCTCAGTGGGCAGGAAACTAGCTTGAAGGGAGGAAACATTAGTCTTTAACTTCCGATGGTATGCTTTGTCCTCCCAAAAAGAGAATGAGTATAAACAGCAAAGTTAGAGAATGTTGTGCAAAGATGGTATACAGTCACTTAAGATAAAGGGGCAACTCCTAGTTATTTGCCCAAGGAGAATGGAAATGTAGGTCCACACAAAAACCTGTGCATTAATGTTTTCACTTTTTTCATATCACCAAAAACCACCCAAACATCCTTCACACCTGGTAACTGCATAAACATCTGCACAACGGAATACGGCTCAGCAACCAAAAGGAACTGGGATGATTCTCCAACGCATTAGTCTTCTTAGTGAGAGAAGCCAGGCTCAAAAGACTACATGTGATATGTATTTATAGACCATTCTGGAAGAGGCAAAACAAAGGAGCAGAAAGATTAGTGGTTGGCTGGGGTGAGGATGGGGCAAGAAGGTGACCACAAAGGGGCTTGAGGGAGCTTAGTGGGGACACAGAACTGTTCTATTTGATTGTAGTGGTTGTTAAACAATGTATGCATTTGTTAAAATGCATAAAACTTTCCACTAAAAATTAGGGTGAATTTTACTGTGTGTAAAATAAACCTTAATAAACTTGACTTAAAAAAACAAGTGTACGGACAGAACAAGCAACGTTTTCAGAGGGCCAATGCTAACATTAGGACCAGGGAAGGGAGTAAGCTGGGAGCAGCATGAAAGGCCAGGAGACAGGGAAAGTGGATGGAAACCTTGATTTCTTAGTTTATACCTTCCACTTTAAGGCGATTTTGAAAAGCACAGCAGAGCTCTTGTAGGTAGTAACTCCCCTGCAAATGAAGGATATACGTGTTCTTACATGTGTCTCTCATAAGCAGTGTCTGGGGGCTGTGTAATTACAAGGACATGGAGATTACCAGGGAAGAAAGAGAAAGAAGAGCATAAACCTGGAGACAAGTCTTGTTGCTGAGAGTGAGAGTGAGTGCTCTGTTTTCCCAGTGATTTGAGGTTCAAAATGGTTCAGAAAGGTCATGAGTTGTCATAGCCAATGAATACGAAGATTAATCACTGAAATGATGATCCAGCTATCTCTGGGAAGGTCAAGATGGTTTGTTTGGCTAATGGCCATAACTGACACTAATAATATAAGCATCTTAATTTTCAAGCTAATACAGATGTCCCACTTTAGTTGTAGCAAGGTGACATGGGGAACATTTCCACGGCATTTAAATGTGTGAAACAAAACAGAAAGAAAATGTAGGCAGATCCAAAGTAATGTCAACACCTAAAGCATTTATTTGGATATCTTTAAACTTTTTACATATGATACATTCCAAATTTTACAAGTTGTCCACAGATATTAAAGTTATAGCCAATTTATTAAACAGATATGATTTTCCCTGATATGGAAAGCATGTTATATAAACATTTCTACAATAAACATAATACATGCGGAACAAATCATAAAAACTAAGATGATTCATTAGGTAAGGAAGACAATTAGCTTAATGATGCACACACTAGAAAATAAAGGGCGTACATGTGTTGCTATTTCATATAAGTTCATCATCTCTCAGACTCCCCAACATTTTCAGGAAATGAAATTCAGGGACACCCTCTGCTAACCAAGGACTTCTATGAAGTCATTCCTGAAAGCCAGAGTATTGCTATGATTTGGTGGAAAAGTTTATAATCCATTTATAGAGGAAGAATCCTGGTCCTATTTTAAATTTAAGCTTGATGAACATATGGAGAAAAGCCAAAAGAAGCTGGGCTTAAAAGCTAAAAGAATGGGGATGTGACAAATGCCAAAATAAACATTAAAATCACTATGCCATCCACAGCCCCAGATCTTATGAATGGAAGAAAGGCCAGAAAAAGGGGTAAAGTGCTGGGTTCTAATTTGGATTTTCTTCTTGTTGGTTCTCCTCTCAGCTGGTGAGCCAGTCCCAAGCAAGAAGGGTTAAGGTCATCCTTTCAGAAGAGGGCACGCCTGTCACACACTATCCTGGAGAAGCAGCAGTGAATGTGGCTTCTGCATTCCCACCACTTATTCTGACCCAAAGTCTTGATTTCTGACCTTCCTCTTGGGTTTATTGCAGTGTATGCAAAGCTGAGTGGAATAGAACTTTTAGATGCAGTTCAAAAAAGCTGAGTCAAAACTTGCACTGGCTAAAAAAAAAAAAAAAAAAAATCCAAGAGCCTCTTATTATTCATTTGTCCCTCAGTCCTACCTTAGAGATGCTCAGAATTTCTTCCTCCACTAAATCTGCCATCACTCTCTGTGTGTATTCAAGCTCTCAGCATAAATATATCAAATGAGAGTGGCTGTGCGGTATATAAGTTAAAAGTTATTTTACTAAGCGGCTATCATTCTAGGAAGGCACCTCTTAGTAAGAACAATAATGTTTAAAAATAATAAAAAGCCTGGGCACACAGGCTGTCCCAGGAATATCTAAGTGAGCCAGCAGGTAAACAGCAATTCATCTAGTCCAGGAAATGCTGGAAGGAGTAGGGAAACCTCAAAACACCGAGTTCTCATTTTTTCTGCTAGTGTTTGATTCTAGATGCATACGATCTCTCAGTGTAGACTTAGAAATGGGAATATACTGTCTGAAAAATTAGGATACTCTAAGTTTTCAAAAAGCCCTTTAAATTGAGTTTTTCTCTCAAAGCCAAAAGTCTTGCAAATAAAATAAAATAAAATAAAAATAAAAAAATAAAAATCCAACTTCTATAGCCCTGAAAACCACCCAGCATATGAAGCAACCAGGCTCTCCCCTTCATCCCACAGGCTCCTCCTGTGCATGTGCCCCAACCCGCTCGTAACCAATGGAGACAAGGGATAGCCGCTTTCAAAATCCACTGCTTTGCTCTTAGAGGTAGGGTCCTGTCAGCAGAGGGGACAGCGACCTAGTCCCAGTGTTGAGAGTCACTGAAAGGGACCAGGAAGTGTGACCCCAACAGACCATAGAGACTGTTTCCTGCTGCTGTTGAGTCAGCTTCAGGCCTGGAGTTCCTTGTGATCAGTAACATAACATGGCTCAGACTACTGGGAACAAACACAGTCAGATGCCCAAAAAGGGCTGTGCCCAGCCTGGGAAGAGAAGCTCCTCGCTGGATTCTAAAACTCAAGCAGTTACGTTTGAGGGGCACAGCAAACGGTGCAAGAAAATCCACTGATGGAAGATGATTTTCATCAGTCCCTGGAGCCAGAAACTATGAAAACAAAACTGGGAAGAAAAGCTTAAATAGAGAATTTATTTCCAAATTCAGCAGAATTTATTTCTTATTCTCTTTCTTGAAAAGCCATTACAAAAAATCCAAGTTTATGTTTTTGGTGGTGAAGTAATTATAAATGTTGCCAGTCAATGCCAACCAGTGTCTGATTTGCTTCCTGTGCATGTCCAATCTCCTCCGTGATACTGTGCTGGTGCCAAAGCTTCTGAATCTTCTTAAATCGCTCTTTGCACAAATGTAAAGGATTTCCCCGTCTAGAAGGAAGACGCATGTCACTCAGGATGCATTCTGTTTATTCATCTATTATACCCCAACCTTTCCTGATTTAGGAACAGTTACAAGTTACTGGTTTAAGATCCTCTGCACAATTCCTGTTCGGCACGAGACTGTGGCTATTAACACATTAGCTCTGAAGGCTGGCTAGGAGCAGCTGGGAGTACGAGCTGAAAAGAAGACGAAAATGTACACAAGCTACACTTACTCAAGCTGGGGTGAGGGAAGAGAGGGTAGGGTTGAGCAGGAAGGTCTGGGTGGAGAGACTAGAACTATCCATTCATTGTTCACTTTGTTGGTGAAATGTAAGAAAAAAGGGAGAAGGCAGGGGAGAGGATGCAAGAATTGCAAGGGTAAAAAACACTCCCCAGAGTGCTCTTTCAGCCACAAAGTAGAAGTGAAGCAGCCAAGTGTGGATGACTTCCAGGTCTAATTGAACCAGAGAGAAGGTTTTGGTGAATTCACGCTGGTGGCCTTTGCTCCTGATCAGAGCACATCAATCCTCTTACTCTCTTAACCACGGCTCCTCAGGGCATCGGGAGAGCCATTACCAGGTGGCATATGCCTGTAAACTTGCAGTCGAGCTCATGGGGCAGGCCCCTATTTATCTTGCCTTGGTTTCCAGGTCAGTCTTCATTTTCTGCTCCCCAAGGCTGGATGGTTCTATCTAGGTTAACATTTTCATCTCCTCTGGGCAAAGAGATGGTCTAAAAGAAGTTACTAGTGCTTGAGGGAACTGCCGTTAGCATTTTCTCATGCTATAATAGAAGCAACCAGAGTAGAAGTGATTAAGCCTCAAATACTGTTGTATTGCTCTATATGTTCTATATCTTTGTCCCCAGACTCTTAAGTTAAAAGGTAGCATATCTCTCTCTCTCTTTTTTAAAAGTAGGCTCCACACCCAGCATGGGGTTTGAACTCACCATCCTGAGATCAAGAGCTGCATGCTCCACTGACTGAGCCAGCTGGGCGCTCCAAGCACATCTCTTACCAATTAAGATTTGCTCTTTTACATCATCTGAACAACACTGGGTCTCCTCATACAAAGCAACACAAATCACAACAGGCTATCCCTACAGTGTTCTGATGCTGTCCATTTCAATGGTTCCCTAGAGTGATAAACGGAAAAAAACTGCACTCTCTCCATTTCTTTTCCCTTATCTGTCCTGATGGCCTTCATGACATTAAAAAATATATATTTTATTTATTTGAGAGAGGATAGAGAGACAGAGTACAAACAGGCGCAGAGGCAGAGGGACAAGCAGACTCTGTTGAGCAGGGCTCGATGCCAGAACCCTGAGATCGTGACCTGAGCCAAGGTCAGATGCTTAACCAATTGAGGAACCCAGGCGGCCCCACTCATGACACTCTAAGGGCTGGGTAAGAGAATCCCCAATGAAGCAGACAGGGCACCCTTCTTCGAAGATCCATCTCTGCCAGAACAGCTCTACAGCCGCCAGACTATTAGCTTCACTCAGGCTGATCACGTTCACTGTGTGCTGACGGCTTTGGAGGCCTAGGGTCAGCCAACCCAGCCCCCTAGGATGGGCTCTTACCTGAGTCCCTGGTCAGTCTCCCCATAGTCATCAAGGTAAGGAGGAGAGTAAAAACAGCCTTTGGTTTTGCCAGCTAAAAATAGCACCTGACATTCCCGTACTCTGTAGAGAGACCATTTACACATTATATATTAGTATCCGATGCTTGGATTCAGTTCCTAATGGACTGAAATCTTATAAAACTAAACACCAGTGTTAGAAGAAACATTCAAGCAAAGACACTTTAAGTATCAACACATCTGCCCAAGTTTTAAAATAACAAAAATGATTGTACTGTAACCAATAATTACTGCATTGTAAATCAGTATAGCGAGGGTGAGGAACATTTTGGACTATGAATCAATGGCTCATGTAATACTAGCATTTAAAACATTATGAAATGTGAGAGAGATAGCTTTTTTTTTTTTTAAAGATTGTATTTATTCATTTGAGAGAAAGAGACAGCACAAGCAGGGGGAGGGGAAGAGAGAGAGAGAGAGAGAGAGAGAGAGAGAGAAGCAGACTCCCCACTGAGCAGGGAGCCTGATGTGGGACTTGATCCCAGAATCGGAAATCATGACCTGACCAAGGGCAGAGGCTGAACCATCTGAGCTATCCAGAAGCCCTGACAGTTAACTTCTAAACATAAAATAGTTACTGACATTTTAACCACTATTATGAAGAAATTGTTCATTTAAAAAAATGTACAAAAACACTGATTGATTTGAAACACAAAGTAACACCGTACATGACTGAAACAATTTTGAAATATGCAGGACAAGAGAAACTGCTTTTGGATTTCTCCTAAGGGCTATTTAAAAATGTGTCTCCCAATCCCTTTGAGAGATTTGCCTGACCTTTTTTGGATATTAATAATTTGGCTCAATTCAACATTTACTGAGAATCTGTCATAAAGAAAAACTGTCAGGCTCCAGGGGACTAAGCTACCTAAGATACAGACCTACTTAATGCCTCAGGCGAGCTCAAACTCTTGTCACTTCTCTCCTTCAAACCCTGAACTGAGTTCTTTCTCACTCAGAGGTGTCACCAGGACATAGCAAGCCCCAGGACTCCCAGCCTTGCGCACACTACTCCAGTGACATGAGCCTCACTGCTGTTTCCTGAACAAAGCAGGCACATTCCCCAGCAATTTTCACAATTGCTGTACCCTCCCTAGAGTGTTCTCCCCACTTCTTTCAGTGTTTATTCAAAAGTCACCTTTGTGGTTCCCTAAATAAAATCCAACTCCCCATCTTCCATTTCATATTCCTCTCCCTGCTTTAGTTTTTCTCTTCTGAGTGTATCACTTTCTAAATTCTTATCAGTCTTATTTATTTTTCATCTCCCACACTAGAAAATGAGCTCCACAAAGGTAGAGATTTTGGTTTGTTTTGTTGACTACTGTGTTCTCAAAGTCCAGTACACAGTAGTCACAGTATTTGTGGTTTGTTGTCTAATATAATCATAGCAGTTAGAGATGCTGCCGCCGCCGCCATGCAGCTGAGTATCTGCATTTAACTTCTGACTCTCCCAAAACTTAACTACCAATAGCTCACTGTTGACTGGAAGCTTTAGCAATAACACAGACAATTTATGAACACACGTCTCGCATGTTTTATGTATTATGTACTGTATTCTTTTAATAAAGCAAGCAAGAGAAAAGTGTTATTAAGAAACTCAGAAGGAAGAGAAAATACATTTGCAGCACTATACTGTATTTACTGAAAAAAATCTATGTATGAGCGGACTTGAATATAGTTCCAAACCATGTTATTCAAGGGTCAACGGTATACACATCAGCCAGTGATATGTTATGGATCCCAAACCATAAGGATACAACTAAAGAAGTAATTTTGACTGATCTGGGCAGGAAATCAAGGATAACTAAAGTTTGACACTAGAATGAAGCATACAGAAAGTCGAACTGAATTGCCACGGAAGTGGGAAGGATGACAATGGAAGCAGCAGCAAAGAGACAGCATGAGCCAAACAGATGTGAGGAGACAAGGCTCCCATGTTCCTTGAATGAGTAAAACAAGGAGAACAGCATTCTCAAAATTCTCTGCAACACAGTAGTTTCTTGTGCTATCCTTCAACATGCACATACCATGGCAGATGCAAAGCGAACAGCTCCTGTCAGGGTCTTACCTGAGGAAGATGCCCACCCCAGAACCACAGGAGTAGGTGTGAGCTGTGCAGGCTCCCACGTCTTCCCCTTCCAGTTCAGTCTGACAGCAGTAGCTCTGGGAGCACAACAGAGTTCCACACACAAGGCACAGAGTGGGGGCTCTGCTCTTATCACCACCTGATTTGGGGCACCTCCATGGGACAAAAAAAAGCTCAAGTCATTGCTCTAAAAAAGAGTGGCTAAAGAGCTGATGGTGGTAAAGGCACCCTGGACCAAATTCTGCAACATCAAGCAGAGCTGAAGATGCCTATATCCTACGGCCTAGACAAATTTACTTCTGGAATTGGGAACATCTCACACAAGCACCATGTACTGGAAACATTCATTCAACAACTGGAAAAGAGGTAAATTAAAATCAGTAAGAGAAAAAAACAGTAAATTCTGTTGTGAAGAAATACTACACAAGATGAAAACTGATGAGTTAATAGTTATGTGTGTTGAAAGTATAAAAAACCCCGGACAAACAGTGCTGAGTGCAAGAAACTATAGAATATGTACAACAGAGGGCCATTTTTAAAGCTTAGAAAGGCAAAATAAGCTGCTTGGGAATACAAACATTAGTTGCTAACATACAAATGCAGCAGAAGCTTGATACTCTGTATAGAACAGGGGGTCCCTGCAGGGGGAGGAGGAGGATGAACACGAGAAGCGTAGAGAAGAGGTACACAAGGCAGGGTCAATTGCCGTGGTACTGTTCCGGTTTTTACACTACCCATTATCCTTACGCAGTTTCTGCATCAAACGTTTTACAAATACTACTAAGGGCTCTTATTACTTTAAAGTGCAAACAGTTATTTAGATAACCTGTAATGAATCCAATCTGTCATCCATCAGCGTTTCCCATACCTTATTCTGAAGCGTTCTGGAATGGTGCTGTTATAAGATGGGAAGCGAAAAACACCAGCAAAGTTCTAATTTCCCGACCCAAACAAAATGGAACAACAACAAAATCCCTTCAAATCTGTATAGAACAATGAGTGCTTCCAGTGGTAAGAAATGCTCAACACTTGAATATCAGAACTTACGAGAAATTAGATGCTTGATTAATGAGGCTGCTGTAATCCTCTGGAAGGTCTATTAACTTGTTGGATTCTCTTGGATAGCTAAAACAAAACAAAACAAACCAATAAACAAAAAGCCACATATAAAACCAGTCAGAAGTCATAGTATAACAATGACAGGTAACTCTTAGTTGAAACAAATTGGGAAGAAGGGGAGATTCCTCCCTGGGCTTCTATGGAAAACAGCACAGTAATGGAGAGTCCAACCACAAAACTCAGGGTAAGACAGAAAAGATACACTTATTAAGGATGAAATGAGTTGGGAGAAGAGAAGGCAGTATAAGAACAAATAGATTTTCTTTAAATTAGAGACACCAGGCCATGATGATTCTGTGACAATTCATATAATATGTAGTTCCAAATTTAACTGTATGTGAATCTCTTCTCAGTGCTCACATATGCCCAACACAGGCCTGTCCCTACTTTCCCTGAGGCAAGATGCACAGCCAAGGGGGAGTGACTGAGACAGCAGATCGTTTTAAGGAAAAAAAAGAGAGAGAGAGAGAGAGAGTGGGAGAGAGAATCCTAAATGGGCTCCATGCCTAGTATGTGAGCCCAACATGGGGCTTGCTCTCACAATCCTGAGATCATGACCTGAGCCAAAAATCAAGAGTAAGACACTTAACTGACTGAGCCCCTCAGATAGCAGATCTTATACCAGAGTCACATGGGGGGAACTTGGCGAGACACACATACCAATGTTAGAGAAATTAGATTTGGTAGGTAAGGCCTGGGTATTTACCCCCCCCCCCAAGATTTCTTTAAAGTAATCTCTATACCCAATGAGGGACCCAAACTCACAACCCCAAGAGTAAGAGTCACTGAGCCAGTCAGGTACCCCTAGGCCTGAGTATTTTTTAAAACCTCATGGAGGTTTTAAAACCTCCATGGTTTTAAAATGGAGATGGAGATGTTAAGTAGAGAACTACTGTTCCACATGAGTTTTCTGACTGCAGAGTTGAACCATATGACACTGGTGATACTTAACTATTTCTGACTTACAGTAACTGGAATTTCATGTGGCTCAACTTAATAAAAGTAGGGTGCTATCATTTCTAGATTTGGGACAGGATGTGTATAAAATCAAAGAAATAGGGGTGCCTGGGTGGCTCAGTGGGTTAACCCTCTGCCTTCGGCTCAGGTCATGATCTCAGGGTCCTGGGATCGAGTCCCACATCGGGTTCTCTGCTCAGCAGGGAGCCTGCTTCCCCCTCTCTCTCTGCCTGTTGCTCTGTCTATTTGTGATCTCTCTCTGTCAAATAAATAAATAAAATCTTTAAAAAAAAAAAGAAACAGAACAGATCATCTCCTCTAGCCTTCTGAGTTTTATGAGTGATGTATTTGGTAGAACCAAGGAGAGATTAACAGATGAAATACATCTGTTATCACCACGACAGCATACTCTCCTATGGAATCAGAATAGAGCTAACGTCAAAAAGAATGGGGGGGGAAAAGGCCATGATTTGATAATTACTGAAAGTGAGTGATAGGAATGTGGAACCTTATCATACAACTCTTCACACTTTTGGACAGTTTAAAATTTTCCACAATAAATGGAAAAAAACAGCTAAGAAAAATCTGAAAAAGGACCTATATTTTTAAAAAAGCAAACACTTCAAAATACAATAGCTTTGTTATTTTTTTCCTCTGCCAAGAATAATGCACTATACTTAGATTACTTAGATTCCTAATTCTTATTCTTTAGAAACTTTCATTGTTAGACTAAGAAAAAAGTATGAAGGCAAGATGTTCTTCCTCTCAGAATCACTGAGTGCCTGGGAGGTCAATTTTAAAGGAAAAGCATACTTACATCCTGCTTCTTCCCTACTTCCCGCCCAACCAAAATTTTATTTATTTATTTATTTGACAGACAGAGATCACAAGTAGGCAGAGCAGCAGGCAGAGAGAAAGTGAGGGGGAAGCAGGCTTCCTGCTGGGCAGAGAGCCCGACGTGGGGCTCGATCTCAGGACCCTGGGATCATGACCTGAGCCGAAGGTGAGGCTTTAACCAACTGAGCTGAGCCATCCAGGCGCCCCGCAACCAAATTTTTGATAATCTTTAACTTACCTTATGGCATCTCTTTCACCTTCTAGATATCTTTTCACTTCAATGTTATGGCACCAACTTCAAGGTGAATGGAAAAAAGAAAACCAAAATTTAACTTTTGAAAGGTGAGAATAGAATTTTTTCCTATTTCTCTAACCAATAAGAGAAAAACAAATCTTCTTGGCTTAATATATTCACATCAAAAGGAGGAAGACATATTTTGCTGTAGTTTTTTTTTTTTTAAAGATTTTATTTATTTATTTGACAGGCAGAGATCACAAGTAGGCAGAGAGGCAGGCAGATAGAGAAGGGGGAAGCAGGCTCCCTGCTGAGCAGAGAGCCCAGGCGGGGCTCGATCCCAGGACCCTGGGATCATGACTTGAGCTGAAAGCAGAGGCTTTAACCCACTGCGCCACCCAGGTGCCCCTTTTGCTGTAATTTTTAAATTTAGAAGAATATGACCTATGATTTCCTAAAAGCATACACTATTATCCCACTAATTTGGGCACTCTGGAAAATCCAGTATGAATTAATGACAAGCTCTTATTATTTGGAGCTAGAATAGTCACTATAAAAATTTTTTTTTAATTGTGGCAAAATATACATAACATAAAGCTTACCATTTTAACCATTTTAGAGCATATAGTTCTGTGGCATTAAGTACATTCACACTGTTGGGCAACCATCCCTACCATCCATCTCCACAACTTTTTCAACATTCCCAAATGAAATTCAGTACTTGTTAAACACTAACCCCTTCCTCCTTCCCTCCGGCCTCTGACAATCACTGTTTTCTGTCTCTATGAATCTGACTACTGAAGATAACCTCAGGTAAATGGAAACATACAATATTCATTCTTTTGTGACTGGCTTCTTCTACTCAGCATGTTTTCAAGCTTCATCCCTGTTGCAGCAGGGGCCAGAATTTTCTTCCTTTTTGAGGCTAAAAGAGTATGTCACTATGTATATACTACATACTGTTTATCTATTCATCTGTTAGACAGTTAGGTTGCTCTACCTTTTGGCTACTATGACTAATGCTGCTATGAACACAGTTGTACAATTATCTGAGTCCCTGATTTCAAATCTTTTGCAATATATACCTAGAAGGTGAACTGCTGGATCATATGATAATTCTACGTTTAACTTTTTGAGGAACTGCCGTACTATTTTCCATAGCAACTGCCCTATTTTCTATTCCTATGAGCAATGCACAAGGACTTCAATTTCTTTCATTTCTAAAAAACATGTGTTATTATTGTCTGTCTTTTGATTACAACCATCCTAGTTAGTGTGAAGTAGTACCTCACTATGGCCCTTATTTGTGTTTTCTTAACGTCTAGGGATGTGAGCATGTTTTCATGTGCTTATTGGCCTCTATCTTCTTTGGAGAAGTCTTTTGCTCCTTTTTAAATGGGTGGTTGATTTTTTTGGTTGAGATGTAAGAATTCTGGCCATATACTCATACATTCTGAATATTGATCCCTTACCAGATACATGATTTGCAAATATTTTCCCCCATTTGGTGGGTGCAACAGCCAAATTCTAATCTTAACTCACTAACTTGACATGACTGACAAACAACTTTATCTAGACTTCAATTTTCTCAAATATAAAGTGAGGTTATTGGACTAGATAACACTCAAGGTTTTTTAGTTCCAAAAATTTTTGTAACAGAATCCTTAACAAGTAAGTTAATATGAGGAAATAAACATTCCTACACTATCCTCTTTCTGAGCAAATCTGCTTATGTTATTCACTAGCTTGGCAAAAACCTTTCCACGAAGGTAGATTCTTAACTAAGAAGGCCTAATCCTTACAGGATGAATTATAGAGATTGAATTCTGCCAGGCTCCCTATCTGAGAATTCTGTAATATGTGAAAAAACCTAAGTTTGTTTCTACAGAACTATTCAATATAATGGAAGAAAAGCATATAATTCTTACCTTTCAATCAGTAATTTTGTTGTCTCATTATTTTCTTGAAAAAGGCAAATGAGGTTGTTTGGCAGGGAAAGGTAGTTACACAAATGCTCAAAATGGCTTGTTCCAGAAACTGCAAACGGGGAAGAGAAGAGTGGTGCATATATCAACTGAGAGTGCGTCCTGCAGGACAGTAAGCACTAGCGGAACTTAAAAGCATGATGAAAGAGTTTGGATTTACTAGATACATAACTCGTAGGAAGTTCACAAGGGGCATGTGGAAGGGGTCCGTAGAAATGGCAGAAGTGAGAACAGAACCACGCAGCTCCCACACCAAACTAGTCACGATTTCTTGGTGTCTCAATTTAACCATCTGAAAAATGATGTTCCAGCCCAGTCTACTTCATTGGGGTTATGTGTGAACAAATAGATGACAAAAAAAAGTATGAGTGCTCTAGGAAAGTATAAAGCAGCACAGAAATAGAAAATGATTTTATCATGGGAGATGGATTTAAGCACTGCCCTTAATCATCACTGCAAATGATTAAGAAGTCTATACTATTAGCTGAACGAAAGTGCCAGTCAACATACTTTGAGAGGACGATCTCACCAGTGGGCACCACTTGCCCTGCGCCAGTCACTATGAGGTACAGAGACTAAGTAAACTTTAAGTCTGTCTTGATGCTACAATTTTATGAGATGAATCAAAACAGAACATAGAAAATAACTGTAAAATAGCAAATGAATTTCTAAATTAAAATAATGTATGTGCAATTACAGGTATTCTGAACATTAACGCCACACATTTCAAGACATTTCAAGTTAAGAAACACCTGACATTATGAGTTTTCCCTTTTTATTACCTGAAGAACCCAGTTGATGAATAACATATAATTGAACACTCTAACTCTGAAAGAAAAACTAGTATGTTTTTGTACATAAAAACAGTACATTTATGAGAGCTAAATAAAGTCAGTCATATATACATAAATATGCATTTTAATTCTATAACTGTGTACCTCACAATAGTCAATTAGCTATGTTCTAAGTTTTCTTTCCTTCTTTTTTTTTTTTTGAGAGAGAGAGAGAGAGGGCACCCAAGTTGGGGGGAGAGGACAGAGAGAAGAGAGAAGAGAGGGAGAATCTTAAGCAGGCTCCATAACCAGCATGAAGCTCCACACAGGGTTTGATCTCATGACACTGAGATAATGACCTGGGTCAAAATGAAAAGTTGGATGCTTGACCGACTGAGCCACCCAGGTGCCCCCTAAGCTTTCATTTTTGCAAGTAATTTTAATTATATACTGCTGGAGTGAAAGACTACATACATTTCCTACATTTTGAAAGAAATTAGAAAATACCTTGAATTTCAGGTGGGGAAGGAACTCCATTTAAGTAGTGAAAAAACAGAGCAGAACACTTCAGGAAAGGCATGATTCCATTTCTGACATTCCTCCACAGATGCCAGCCAGATGGTGTTTCTTTCAAGGCACTAAAAAGAGAAAAATGGTAATTGGGAAATCTATGAGAAAAGGTCATTCTAGTTACAGCACATCATGAAAATGGGGAAAACTGCTATTTGGAATCAGTGGCAGAGGCTTAAAAGGAGTGGAGCAGCCCCATTATGGGATGTCAGATATAAATGGTGCTATAGCCATTATTATGCTGTTACTAAAATATAGAAAAGTATAACTATGTAAAGTTTGAAAAAAACAAAACTATCCACTATTCTAGAAACTTTTATCAGCACCATTATTCTAGCTATTTCTATTTTCATATTTCTATTTTCATCTATGTCTTATGTAGTTATAGTTGAAACATATGAAATATAAAATTCTTTTTCAGAACATCATAAAACATAATTTTTATCAGAACTGTAATATTCCGGAATACATCAATCATAATATTCAGAAAATTATTCCCCTGTAAGCAAACACTGCAATTGCTTTAAATTCTTTGTCATAGTGTATATGGCTATAGGTTTTACTATATGTTAAATTATTTTGTTAGAGTGCATTCTCAGAAATGGGAAAAAGAATAAAATTTAAAGAATAAAATTATGGTTCTTGACACACACTGTTAAAAAGCTAAGTGAAACTGCCATACCAAATCCAAATGACTCCAACAATATGTGGAATTCTAATAATTCCCCTGCACTCCAGCCAGTCCTGGATATTACCTTAAAAATATAATATGCTGACTAACTTGCATTTTAAAACTCCTAGTGAGACAACATATATTTTAGAATAATACTTTTCAAAGTAAGTTCCGTATTTTCACTAGTCTGTGCCAGATCCTGAGCAAAGGTTCCATGGCCAAATACATGTGGGAAGCTCTATATATTACTCCTTTCTCAGAGATTTCCAATCATGTTAGCATATTAAAATTTCATCCCTCATTTCTTTTTTACACAAGACAACAGGCAGCAATGTCCCTTTCCAACAGAGGAATTCCTTTCTCATGCTATCAGCCACTAATATTTGGGGAACTGTGATGATGTAAAGATTATGACCTCACCTTCCTGTATGCTGTTGAAGTGTTTTATACAAAGCAAGAACTGCTAATTCTTCCTCCCCAGCAGGATTTTCTTGATCCATGCCATTCTCTTCTGAAAGATATGAAAATATTAGTACCCCATATTTGCTTATGGATTAATGACATCATTTAAGCCCTCAAATAGATCCCTATATTTGCACATGTCTGAAAATACTCACACAAAATACAAAAAAATTTAGCTCCCAGGTATGAGCACTGTGTCAATCTCTATCATAACAAGGAGCCAGCAGGCTTTGAGGAAATCAGCTAAATACACATTCTATGGTACTCAACTATTACTGAACTTAAGAAATAATAAATAAGTAGAAACATTCACACTGCTAGGGGATTTTTCTAGGAGAGAAGAATTGGTTTCAAAATGATCCACGTGAGGATGAACAGAAAAAAGAAGCCTAATTATAATTTATGCTAATTTATGCATTATTCTTGTCTGGGCACATCTTCCTCTTTTTTTTTTTTTTTTAAGATTTTATTTATTTCTCAGAGAGAGCAAGTGAGTGTGTGTTTGCATGTGGGAGCTCACAAGTAAGGGGAGCGGCAGGAAGAGGGAGAAGCAGGCTCCTCATTGAGCAAGGAGCCCAATGTGGGACTCGATCCCAGGAACCTGAGCCGAAGGCAGATGTTTAACTGACTGAGCCACCCAGGTGTCCCACCCTCTTTAAAAACAAACAAACAAACAAAAAAAAACAGGGAAAATTCAAGTACACCCCTTAAGAAGCTGAAAAAAATGAGTTACCTGTACATGAGGTAAGTAAGATCTGTATGATGTGTGCCATAGTAACCAGATGGAAAATGTGAAGGTCTCCAGTGCCAAGGCTGATCCCAGAGAAATCCTGACACTGCAATGCAGGGAAAGCGAGCACCAAGCCCACCTAGATACCAAATGCCAAGGGTCAGACAGGTGATCTTTCCTTCCACAGCTGAACACATTTCCATTTTCTTAACATGATCTCCTCCCGAGCTCAGCCCCTTCCCTTCAGAAATCTTTGTTGTTAAAGGGCACATGCTAGAAATTCCACTGGGATTGGCTAAATGAAACAACTTACAGCCTAATGCGGTCTGCATAAGTACCATCATTTCATATGTCCAGGGACTCCCTCATACATACCTTATTAGTAGTAAGAAAGATAACACTTGATATCTTTTTAGGGAGTGACACACAAAAATCTAGGTATGAATCCCAGCAACTCTTACAGGCTTTTTATTCAAGTTAACAACTTTGAGCCTCAGCTTTCCTGCTGGTAAACTAGACGTAATATATATATGCTTTAATACCTCAGCAGGAAGGATGTAAGGGTGAACTGAGAACGGACGTGAAAGCAGTCAGGTGCACAGTAAATGCTAGCTCGCTTGGGAGCCTCCTGCTGCCCGTCAGCGGTGCCAGTGGTAGCAGTCTTTACAGGAGTCCTAGAATCAGTACCAATGGCTAACATTTACTGAGGACATGGTGCTCTAAGCTCTTTACATTGCTTGTTCCACTGAGTTCTGACACAATCATACGAGAAGGAACTAACTCACTCAAAGGTTCAGAATCTGATGCCCAAAGAGGTTAAGGGGACAGCACATGGGGTTGCTGTGTGTGGTGGCGCACTCAGTGTCGTGTGTAAGGCACCCAGCTGATGCGGTGCTGAAGGTTAGCCAACCACTGCCTGGCCCGTGCTGTGTCCTGGCGCTAGAATGCACCTGCTCAGAAGACAAACCTTCCCTTAAATCACAGAAAAGGGCTGTCTGTTGCTAAGCAACGTGACCATAGGGTTTACCTGTCCCAAAGCACTGTATGGGTAAAAAACATAAAAAGGTTAAATTACTGACCTCAGTCACAAAGCAAAATAAGAGAGGTCAAGCCTCTCAACTATATTCCTTAACATTTTCTTTTTTGAGCCTCCTGGGAAAAGAATTATACTCAAAAGTATTAAGAATAATAGATGACAACTCCTCCTGTTTGCCTTTACACTATTTACCAAGTCTAAGGTATAGTACAATAAAGAGAATTCCAAACACAAATCACAAGATACTCACCAACAAATGGAACATGTCAATATCTAATATGCATGGAAGGTCTCCATGGCTGTCGTCTGGCACCAATGCTAAATAGTTAAAGAAAAATATATTAGCACATCTCATATGCCAACATAAAAATGCATACACCCTAGAGTTTAAAGGTATTCTTTTGTAAGATATGTATGAATTTATAAGCTAGAACCTGCACATAAACAATATTACCAAACTATTTTTACTAATGGAGAGACGTTGCACCACTAAGAACAAAATCATGTAAGATGAGAAATTACCATACACGGTCTAAGTGTTCATACTCACATGCAAAAAGTTTACAGAAGTGTCCTTGCACCACTGAAAGTGATGCCACTGTCCAATGTGCTGCAGCAAATCTTGTTAGTGACCTAAGACAGTCATCCTGAAATAAAGAGATTGATGCAATGAGCAAAGAAGCCAGCATATAAGGTACATTTCATCCTTGAGCAACGTGGGGGCTGGAGGAGCCGAGTCCCCCTCACCACAGTTGAAAATCTGCATATAACTTTTCACTCCCCCGAAAACTTAATAGCCTACTGCTGACTAGAAGCCTTACTGAGGACATAAACAGTTGATTAACACATTTTTGTATGTTATATGTATTACATACTATATTCTTACAGTAGAAGAAGCAAGAAAAAAGAAGATAGGCCATTATGACTTAGAGAAAATACATTTATGGCACTGTACACACACACACACACACCCACCTACCCACCATGTATAAGTGAACCTGTTCAGTTCAAACTTATGTTGTTTAAGGGTCAACTGTAGTTCTCTTCTTCCAGGAATTCTAGTTCAGAGCACAGCTAGTCAAAGCAAAGCTGGATGCATATGAGATCTCTTTTGGATATTTCTAGGTAGTATGGAACTGACTCTGTCACATCTGTAATGACAGGACTCTAACGTGAAATGAATGGAATGAAGAATATCTAATTGTATGCAGAAAACACTGAAGCTATCTCCTTGTAACCACGCTGTTAGTTCTCTAAGGAAACAGACACATGCATCAAGACAAACTGTGAATAACCAAGACTCCCAAGGTGATGCGGTATTTCTTTATTCTAAAAAGATAGGCGAAAATGTGGGAAATCCTCCAAATAGTGGGGAAACTATGGGCAAGAAGATGGATGTAACAAATCAGGGTGTCTGCAGCTCATCAAAACTATTATAGTGACTACGTAGCAACATTGAGGAAAAAAAAAATTTTTTTTAAAGACTTTATTTATTTATTTGACAGAAAGAGAGAGACCGCGAGAGGGAATACAAGCAAGGGGAGTGGAAGAGGGAGAAGCAGGCTTTCTGCTGAGCAGGGAGCCCAATGCAGGGCTCGATTCCAGGACCCTGGGATCATGACCTGAGTTGAAGGCAGATGCTCAATGACTGAAGCCACCCAGGTGCCCCAACAATGAGAAAAATCTTGATGTAAAATGAAGAATATAGCAAGAACAAAACTACATGTTAAGTATCAACTGTAATCAAGTTTCAACATGCTAATGAAAAAGGTGGTGAACTGATGAGTTTTTCCCTTCCTGTTTAATTCTGTTTTCCGAATTCTCTGTAACACTGTTTGGTTCACCAGGTATTGAGGACTACTAATACATGTCAGTCTCGGTTTTGAAGATCTTAAATGAACACTTACCCCACTTTTCCTGCACTCAAGAAGCTCATGGTCTTGTCTGGGGGCGGACAGATAGGGGAATGAGGTGAGCAGAGGTGGGGAAGGAAATGGGGAGGAAAAGACTGCAGGAGGCAGTATCCCAGAAGAGGGATATCCCCCTCATTGGGCATGCTCAGAGGTTTCCCAGGGAAGGCAGAGCTTGAAGAGCCATCATAAAGAGGAGTCTATTTGGGGCACTCTAACAGAGAGGAAGGCCTGGGAATTAGCATTTGGGGACTGGCAGTAATTCTGTCAGCTTGGACCATGGATGTGGGGATTGGCAGGAAGTGATAATGGAGAGACAGGTTAAGAAGTTTCAGAGAAGGGCTCCAGGGTGGCTCAGTTGGTTAAGCGACTGCCTTCAGCTCAGGTCATGATCCCAGGGTCCTGGGTTTGAGCCCCACATCAGGCTGCCTGCTTTGTTGGAAGCCTATTTCTCTCTCTTCCATTTCCCCTGCTTGTGTTCCCTCTCTCGCTGTGTCTCTGTCAAATAAATAAATAAAATCTTAAAAAAAAAAAAAAAAAGAGAGAGAAGCTTAAGAGATAGGGGTGTTTGACTGGCTCCACTAATCAGTGGAGCATGCAGCTCTTGATCTTGGAGTGTGAGTTTGAGCCCCACATTGGGTGCAGAGATTACTTAAATAAATAACTAAATATACTTAAAAAAAAGTTTAAGAGATAAAGTCACTGTTTGGAGGAACCCTCTGATATTGTATTAGGAAAAAGATTCAGGGTAGAGACCGATATAATAATCTAGGCAAGAAGTCGTATGAACCAAACAAGCAGGAGTACGAATGAAAGGGACAGGACAAATACAAAGAAGAGGAATTCAACAAACTCTGCTGATCAACTATATGGCTACTTAGATTGCTTTTTTAATAATCAACATATTACCAACTCTTATTCACTGTAAGAAAAATATCACAGTCAACTCTGATATATCGTATCATTATATCATCATGTATCTTATAGTTAAGAACTACCATTCTGCTGATTTACTATAAAGATACAATTCAGGAAGGTTTTAATACTAGGTCTACTTCCAGATTTTCCAAGTCCAAAGCAGTTTAGATACTTCTATTTTTAAAATGTTTCAAAGAGGATTTGAATGTACAACCCCAAGTGGAGTACTTCTGATACACAAACTATATTCTTTAAATGATAAAAAAGGGTCCTGAGACTCTAGTGTTTGCAATGAAAACAAAAGTCAGCAAATTAACTAGTTGTTGAGTGATCATGCTAAACTGTATTTTCTATACTGCTTGTTTCTTCGTTAGGCTCTTATATCTGTGTTGTCAATCTTGGCACCTAAGAAGTTTTTAAAAAATCCTAATGCCTGGGGCCCATCTCCAGAGACTCTAATTGACCCATGTATAGCCCAGGCATTTTTTAAACTCCCCATGTGATTCTACATGAATAAAATTACATGATTTTGTTCTTAAGTGCACTTTTATGATTTTAAACTTGGATAGCAGAGCGGTCTATCACACTGACACTAACTACACAATAAAAACTAGCAAGCTTTGTATATTCCTTCTTCATTCTTCTCAGTATTAAATGTATTATTTTCACATCAATCTGTACTACATAATGTTGATAAAAGGTAGTCAAATGTGGTAGAGAATATGTTCTGATTTATATTTCTAATTACTGCATTAAAAATTCAAGAACAAGAACTGTTTTTAGTTTTTTTCCACTTTTCATGTGTTTAACCAAGATCTCTGAATATGAAGAGCTCAAATCTATTTAAAAGAAAGTCATGAAAAATTAAACAAGCATGACTTCTTCACTACTGTTAAAGAAAATGGGTTTCACTATGAAAGGAGTGATGAACCTATGCTTAAATAACCAGTTCAGGTTTTTAAAATTAAAAAAAAGTAGAACTTCTGAATTTCTATTCCCACCATTCTGTGAACTGAGCAAACTGACAACTTACCAGTCTGCAAGGCAAAGGACCAAATAATGGTTTATCTTCATCACTTAAAATTCTTTCTGCAGATTAAAAACGGTTAAGATGATAAATAAATCGGATATTATGTATATTTGAAAGCACGATATTGTCACGTTTTGAAATCTTTTAAAGTAATTTCAGAAGAGTTAACTCTGAATGAAAAGTAAAATTGAAAACACATCCTCTCAACCAACAAGAATGAGTTGTTGCTGTGCTTAACTTATAAGCTGTCAGTCTAATATTTTGTCAGTATATACTTCCTGCTTCAAAGTATTTCCTCAGACTATTGCCACTTTAAACATCTCATTTAAATAGAGGCTTCTAAACATAATTCATGTTAGCACATGCTTGTGACTTAATGTTGAGACAATTTTAAATCTCTTACCTATACTTTGGATGGTGTACGCACAACTACCCCAACACATTATGGGCACACGGGGATCCTCCTCATTGGGATGAACCTTTAGTCCCACCTTGTAAGTAGCAGTTCCAAATGTTGTTAGCATTTCTTTTATGCTCTCAGAATAAGGGTTCCTGAAGTGAACGTGTATAGAATTAGCTCAAAACAATGTGCTCATGTTAATCAAATGGTTCAGTTTCTTAACAGCCATTTGCTATGCTGGAATTAGATACTTGCAAACTGTCTCTGCCTTAAAGGAGTTATACTTTATTTTGGTGGGCAGGGGTGAGGCCCAGGGCTGAAAATAAACTATCCAGTGGAAGCCTACATACTGAATCATAACAAAGGTTAAAGTTAACCCTTGACCTCTTTCTCCATCTACAGAACATTAGCAATGTATACCCACTGCCACAAATTTTAGTTTCTTCAGGGAAGAATCCTCAGAGGGAAGCTGTTTCACACACTGGCATTTGGGGATCCCAAGTAAAGGACCGGTGGGGGCCTGATCATTTCACTGTGAAGTTCACAGGTCAGCAAGCTCCAGCCTGCCCACCAGAAATCCAATGAGCTTTTGAATAGCCACCTGAGGAACAGTAAACATTTAAGGAAAGAATCAAACATCAAAGAGATAAAGTCAAACAAACAGGCAGAAACGAAAAATACAGGGATAACAGAGACAGTATAGAACCCAGCAAACTTGTGAGAAATTTAGAGGATCAGTCCAAGAGCGCCAACACCGAGCTAACAGTAGGACTATCTCAACGAACCGAAAAACCAAAAGGAGAAGACTGTCGAAGAAACAGACAACTCTCACAGTTTAAGGATGGGAATCTTCAAAGAGTCTACTGAAAATGTAGCAAAATGGATGAGGAAAAGATTCATATACCAAGGAACAACACAGAGAAATTTTTAGAACACTGGGAATTGGGGCGCCTGGGTGGCACAGTTGTTAAGTGTCTGTCTTTGGCTTAGGTCATGATCCCAGGGTCCTGGATTGAGTCTTGTGTCGGGCTCCCTGCTCAGTGGGAAGCCTGCTTCTCCCTCTCCCACTCCCTGTGCTTGTGTTCCCTTTCTCCCTGTCCTCTCTGTCAAATAAATAAAATCTTAACAATAACAACAACAACAACAACAACAACAAAGCATCACTGAGAATTAAAGGGAAGATCCCAACAGCTTCTAGAAGTAATAACTACAAAGGAACAGGAGTCAGAATAGCGTTACTTTCTCAACAGATGCTAGAATTTGGTAAAACTACTTTCAAAATCTAGATGAAAAATTACTTCTAACCTATCTACAGTTCTTTACCCAAGCCATCAACCAAGTAAATAAACAAATGTATTTTCAAACATGAAAATTTAACACCCAGGCACCCTTTCTCAGGAATCAGAAGTAAATCGAGAAAGAGCATGATATGAGATTTGGGGAAGTATGAGTGGCATGGCCAGGGGAAGTCTCAGGATAGAAAATCATCTGATCCATCCGATCATTTTCGAAAAGCTACAGCTAGACACCATGGGTGTCTGGGGGGAAAGTAATATACACATAGAAAACCAAGTACTTGAAAGGTATAAGGTCATTATTAACCACCAGAAAGGCAAAATTATATAAGGAAATAAAATCATAACACATAACTTCTATCAGCAGAGACAATTACAATGTAAAAATTGCCAACTGATTTAACTAAAACCTGAAGTAACTCTACCTATGGACTGGTGAGGGGCAGTGGATACAACAGACCTAAGGGCTAAATTAACTGCCAGTTAGTCAATAGAAAGGTAATGGTTTAAAAATGATAAATCAAGAGACAGTCAACTACACATTTTAACTAGATATATGGAAGTAAATGGCAGAAGAAATAAACACTATCATAGGACTGGTGATGGGGATGGAAGTAGGGGATGTGGGAGGCAAAGGACCGAGGCTTTTCTTGAGTTAACATAGTACATGCCAGGAGTGGCAGCCAGGTGGCTTTACCTACAGCATGTCACTTTACCTTCACAACACTGACAAGGGGAATATTAGTACTCTCACTTTACAGATGAGGAAACTGAGGTACTGAGAGGTTATGCATTTGAAAAAAAGTCGCACAGCTAGTAGATAGTGCTGCTGGAGACTGAATCAAGCAGTCACAGTTTGGCTCTATAATCTATACTACACTTCACAATTAACTTGCTTAAAACAGGGCTGAAAATATTCTGGTTTGATCCTGGGTTACTAAGACACTGGTGGGGCCCTCAACAGAAATATGAAAGTCAGAAGGAAAGCACAGGACTTTGTGGGGAAGCTGAACAGTTCAGATTTAGATGTACCGATTAGTTGTTCCTGGGGAGAGTCAGACAAAGGGTAGAGCAGGGAGTCAGCAATGCAAACTAAAAGAGGTTGGTAGGAATAAAGCATGTCATATGGTTCTTTGGTTTTTATCATTTAATCCTTAAACCTCAGATTTCAAGATCAATGTCTCCATAATATTTTGCTCCCTAGCTTGATAAATCATATTCTAACCACTAAATTTTTCATTTTAACTGGAACAAGTGTGAAAGAAACCAAATAATATACTCACTTAGGATGAAAATCAGGCCTAAACCCTTCAGGGAGCTGCAATTCATCCATATTTTCTGAATTCTTTGAAGAAGCAGTATCTAAAGAAATAAGCATTTTATATTATTAATCATCAGTTTATAGTAATTCTGTAAATTTCAGTCATAAATTTCATTCTAAATTATCAGTAGGTCAAAGAAATTTAAAAATGACAGGGGAGAGTCCCACTAACAAAAACTGTCCTAGGGTACATTCAAAGCATGAGAAATACATGACTGACTAAGGCACCTTTTACAGTCAACTACGATTTCCTAATAGTAGAGCCACTAGAACACAGCTAGGGAAGGTAAGGAGAGCATGCTATTTTGTTTTAATAAAATCCAATGATAGAAATTCTGCTCAGACTGCTTTCCTGCAAGTCATTAAATACTGTACATATTTATGAAACTTGGGAAGTCTCTGGTAATACCAACAATAAAGTGAGTCGGCTCGTCACGAACTAAAGCTGGCTCTCCAACACTCAGTTACATTCCCCCACCCCCAGAAGTTCTTCAATAAAATGGGGGAATAAGTGAGAAGTATTTATTATAAATGTCACATGAGCTTGTATGTTTTTCAAGGAATAAGGAATAATGTAGTAAAGTCAAAATTAGTTCATTAAGACAGAAAATTAGAATAAATCAAATTTTAAAATGAGAGGTTTCACTTTTAAAATATTCTTAAATAATTTCTTCTGGAGCTACATTTTCCAACAATCTCAGACTTTAGAGGAAAAATGAACTTATCAGAACTTACTAGGAGTACTTTCTTCTTTCCTAAGAACCTGTAATGCTTTTATTTGCTGAGAGATTGTTCTAATCCACTGAGTCAGTTTTGGTTGGTCTGAAATATTTAACCTGCTAGAGAAGATATAGAAACTGTTTAGTATTCTGTTGCTGCTTAGTTTAAGATACAAAAAGACTCTTCAAATGCTTATGAGTATAATAATTTAAACACATTTCAAATACTTAAAAAAAAAAAGTAGGGGAAAATTTGGTGCCTTAAAAAAATAACAGGTATTTGCCAATGGAAATGAAAAGACACTATTTGTCACTATGAGGCTAACATTATTTGTCAAAAATTTCACTTTTTTCACAGTACTGGAATTTGCTAATAACTCTTGGACAATCATAGCACCACCACTAGTATTTATTATGTGACAAATACTAAAAGCATTTTACAGTATTAGACTTATTAAAATACTCTTATGTGATAGGTTATGTTATTTTCCCCATTTTACAGATGAGGAAACTGAGGTTTAGAGCTATGTAACTTGACTAAGACCACATAAAGTGCAGATCTGGAATTCAAGCCAAGTTATACAGACTCCAAAAAAAGCCTGTGTTCTTCAGGACTATGATGTAATTGGCCTTCATGAGAAAACAAAACAAAACAAAACAAAACAAAAGTGATGTGTGAAACACAACAAAGGTAATTTTTTATGTCTTATATGCAGTGAATCCTTAATCTAACAATGACTAATTTATTAGTTCAAATATAGATGTAAGTCACCATGATTTCCTGTTATGATTAAAAAGCATGACCTTACACTCAAATCTACTAGTGTGTTTTTTTTGTTTCTACTGGTGTTTCAAGAAGATTTTGTGGTAGCACAAAAGACACTCTAGTTTGAATTCCTAAAATTGAAAAGAACTTTGCTTTGAGTTGAATCCAAATAGCACAGAAATTAGTGGATGATTCATATTCACGAAACTTAAATTAGTATTTGTGCATGTAAGGTAGATAGCATAATTCTATATTGAGATATAAAAACCAGATCTGAATAGCAGACAGTATCAAATTCATATTTGAAATGAGAATATCTAATACTTCTATTAACTAGAAGCATCCTACAAATTATGAAATAACATAAAAACAACAAAAATTTTCCATTTTAAAAACATCAACAGATTTTCATTTTTTTTGGCCCAACTCTTGAAGGTATTATCAGCCAGTAAATTATAAAAAATTGTGTATTTTAGAATATTCAATAAATTCAGTTTGAGCAGCTCCTCCGTCCCCTACCAATTTACCGAGCATATCTTGCAAAGTATGAGGAAGATACTTAAAGTAGGGTCCTAGAAATAAAGAAAAACAGTTTTCATAAACATATGGGCATTTTACACCTTCTATAATGGATGACCAAGAAACTGAAGTTTGGCCTGTTCCTTTTTAAAAACCAAAATTGTATTTCACAAGTCTATCAGAAGAAATGACGACAAAAAATGTATCGAGAAAACAATGTGATTACCTAGAGTGATTTCTCCCCTCTCTTGTTTATCATCTCATTATCTTTAACGGAAAACTACAGCTTAAACACAAAGGTTTCATGGGCCCATACTTACCTGTTAAAAATATTTCGTGGAGGAAGCAGCAGAGGAATTACAGTATTACTCAAGCACTCACAGAGAGGACAAAGGAATTCTCCGTTTTCCACATCATAGCTGGTATGTAAGCGCAATCTCTGTTGCCTTCGCTGTTCTTTAGCTTGAACGGAATCAAAATACCTTTACAATTAGAGAACATGAGGTATCAAAAACAACGGTAATTTTTCTCAATGAGAGCCACAAGCTTCTAAATTTTAACTATTTTGTTTCCACAGTACAATAAAATCTTCACATTTCTTGGTCCCAGTACTGTCTTGTCACTTTCCCAGGGCTGGTGGCTACTTGCTAGCAGAAGTGCATGATCACTGAATGAGCACAGTGCTACAATAATAGCACTGATTTGTTGGTTTTGCAGGAGAACAGACCAAAGTAGAACAAATTTGAGGTTATCCCATCTTAGGTCAGGGAGCCAGGACAATCTCAGGAAGTAATAAGGCAAGTACTAATACCTTTAGAGTTAAGACTGAACACCCTGGAAAGACATTACTCATCTAGTGTTTATGCCACCATAAAAATCTTTTTTCTTTGTTCAACTTGTTAGTTAATACAGATCCCCACATTAAAAGATATATCATGAAGTTTCTAAGTTACTCCTTTAACATGTACGACAAAGCAGCTCAATTTTAATTGTTATTAGGTAGTGATATGCAGGTTTTTCTTCAGCATCTCTAATTCTTTCTCCCTTTTTCTAGAATGAAATGTCCTTTATTTAAAAAGTTAATTTTGAGCCTTCGTATAAGCTTCTCTTGACTAATATTAAGAATATAAATTACCTTTGCCAACAATGGGCATGCATAATGTGCCCACAGCTACCAGTGTGTGTTCCGCAAGACAGATCAGGGTGCATGAATAATGGATCATATTTTTCTGCATTACAAAACAAAGAAACAAAAAACAAAACAAAACAAAAAACCAAGCATTTAATCTTCCTATAATAAATGTACAACTTTAAATTGTGAAATCCTCGATAAGGCCTTGTAAACTTGAAATGAAATGCTAGTTTTTCCTTCGAGATATCAGTTATTTATGCACAACCCTGGATTATTTAGAAAGCAGGACTCTAATTTTTATCACCCTGAGCAAATGAAACATCCCTAAATTGTTAACTGAAACTGGAATTCGTATTATGTACATCTACTCTTTTGAACATTCCATGCTTTCAGGGCACTGAGAGACTCCCATCCCTGCAAAAGCCCAGAACTTGTTCTTCATGGGGCTGCCTTTAATACTTTGGCAGGGCTGGGTTACAGTATCTGCAACAAAAAAGTGTTTTGGCAGTAATGGGGCGCCCCCTAGAGGAGGTTCTGCCTAAAGACTCTCGTGCAAAGAATAGTCGCAATCACAGTACCAGACAGAGCCAAAGTGAGAACAAAATACCCAGGACAGCAGCCCAGATGGGGAATAAGATAATTTAGACAGTCTTCCGATCTAGTGCTAATTTTTTTATATTCAAAGGAGATGAAAACATGAAGACAAACTTAAGATGGGTCCCTGGCTTTTTAGAATTTTTCAAATTCTCTATATTAATTAGTATGATCTTAAAAATTCCATAGCATTCTATAAAGAATTACTCAAATTTCAATTCAAGAAAATATTTCCAGATATAAGTTGTGAAAGCATTTGGAAAACCTTCTTATAGCCAAAGTTTTTTCTTCACAAAATAACTAATTAAATAAAACTGGTAACTTTAATCTTTGGCCTGGAATGAAATTTACAAATCGTGAAGTTCAAATGATCATTTTTTTAAGATGAAGCAGACTAATCCTTATCAACCAAGTGCTTGAGAGCCACACTGTGAAGACTTTCCTTATGGAGAAAGAGCTATCCTACCAGTGGGTTTTTAATTCTACCATGTAAAAGGCACTTGTTAAATAAGTGCTTTGGAAATTCTAAGACACAGTTCCCACTCTTAAGAAGTTTACTGGAATTGTTGAGGCATATGCACATATAAACGAGTCTAAGAGTAGAGATATGAAAGTGCTGTGGTGGAAACAATAATGTGCAGCTTAGATGCTCCTGGAGGAGTGAATGAGTTACTCTCTCCTCAGCAGTTGAAAGAGGGCACTTTACTCTTATTCATAAGTGGCAACTGCTTTGCTCAAAGTCACACCTCTTTCCAGAGGCGGCCCACAGTCACTGATCAGTGTTGCGGTTTAAAGACCCTATTCCCCTTGCTCTGACTCAGAAAACCTCCAAAGGGCCATCCAGCTAGAGAGCTCCAGTGGGGTGGGATGAAACCTTTGGGGGATTGCATGAAAGCTCAACTTTTCCCTTTGCCCAAACCTGCTCCCTTCTTCTCCATTCCACAGCTGTTTATTCCAAGGCTCTCCCGAATAAATGTCCTGCACGGTAATCTCTATTTTAAGAGTCTGTTTTCTGGGGAACCCTATCAGTGATATTATTACTACTTTGCATCAGAATCTGGCTCAAGGACTGCTTCTCACATAGGTAACTCACACAACTGTTCCCAAGAGATCCCACTTTGGATCTATTCAGGAGACAAAATTATTATTATTTCCATGTGCCAACTAATCATTAGGACTTTCCAAGTGTATTGAAGAATGGGACTGTTCAGTACCAATTATGTTAATGTTATATCACAAAGAACAGCTTTCTTTTGAATCCCTGTTATTTACCAGCTATCTAATTCATGACTGATACTTAACTTTCTGGAGTGTTTCCACATCTGTCAACTGGAAAATTTCTGTCTAAGACAGCTGCCTAAGACACCACCAACCCTATAGAGTTATTATCAGCTTAATAAAATTCCTGTGCCACACTGAGTGGCAATCATTAAGAGGGAGGAGAGGATCTAGCTATGACTTACCTGGATCGTGAATGAATTTACTCCTGTTTTTTGATAATACAGTTGATCTTTGAACAAATGCTGCCAGAACCATTGCCTTGCTCTCCACCTTCACTTCTTGCTCCTCTTGACACAATATACAGGTAACAAACTGTCTCTGTTCAGGGACCTGAGTTTGTGCTGGGCCCAACGCTGTAAGTGCTGTATCTGAAGCCATAGGGCTGCGATAAAAGGGTAAACGTTTCATTAACGAGTTTAAGAAGTTTCCATTTAATCATAAAACAGTGGACTTTAGGTATGCACATATTGAACACGTGGTATTATTTGAACTGGCAGAAGTCATTAATATTTATCAAACCTTCTCCTATAATCCTCACAGCAATCCAAAATGCAAAACAGAAGCCACTCAGTTAACTGAACCTTAGTGCACTCATTCTTTTTTTTTCTTCTTCTTCTTAAGACTTATTTATTTATTTGAAAAAAAGAGAGCGAGTGAGCAGGGTAAGTGCATAGGGAGAGGGAGAGGATCTCAAGCAGACTCCCTGTTAAGCGTGAAGCCTGATGCAGGGCTTGATCTCATGACCCTGAGATCACGACCTGAGCCAAAATCAAGAGTTGGATGATCAACAAATTGAGCCACCCAGGTGCCCCTGTGCACCCATGCTTTTATGAATGTCAAGGGTGTTCTGTGTGACATATTATTTTGAGTGTTCCCATGGTATCTCATCTACAGTCAAGAGATATACTCATAACCATATGCTAATAAACTCAAATTCTAAGAGTAATTCCTCTAGTTGGAGATTGTAAAATTTACCTACCAACCCTTCTGAATTAAGACTAAACATGTACTTTTAAGGCAAAAAAGCAACATCTTTCCCATTTGAGAACCAAGGATCAAGAGATTTAAAATGTTGATTTTTTTTTTTTTTAACTTTTACCTATTATCAAGAACAGCAGAGGTAGAGGCATCCAGTTCTAATGTCTGCTGAAAGAGTTCTTTGTTCTCATCAATAAAGTGCCTCTGCATCTCAGACATCTGGGCCATGATCTTTTCTCTGCGTAGTCTGGCAATCTCAGCTTTTCTCTTCCTCTCAGCTTTGTCTTTGTCTCTTGAACTCTGAAAGTATGCTTCATTTAGTTAGACCATTAGATGCCAAATGCACATTTTTCCCCCAAAGGAGAACTACCCTGATTGTAAATACTAATTAAAAAACCGTTTTATAATCTAAACAAGAGAAAAGATTTTTCTGACTTGTAAAAAAAAGAACAGGGAGCAAAAAAAATTTGCTACAACAAATAAAGATAAATAGTGGAATTAATTTTGGAATTCACATTTTTTGTGAGTAATATCAACTACCAACTTATTACAGATAAAATCAATTGTGTGTAGTGAACTTGCTACAATCCTTCAGTAGGACCACACTTTGCTTCTCATACCTCTTCCATTATGGTTCCTTCAGTCTCTGCCAAGGGACTGGTGGATGAGCTTTCTCTTATCTTCTTAATAGCATTAAAAGTCTATGACAGAAAGTATCAGTTATTAGGAAGCTATGAAATATTACAAAAATTTAAAGATAACAAACACTGAGTGTTTATCACAAAAACAGTGATGCTGGAAATTGTACCTTTAATATCCACCTAATCATATCTTTGTGTACATCTAGGTAGGGAGCGCTCTGTAGTGTTTCCAGCATAGCTAGTATACTAGGGGAGTTGTTTGGTGCTTCACCAGGTTCTAAGGCAGAAAAAAAATAAAAGGCACAATAACAACAGCTAACACTTCACAGTCTTATTACTATGCCCTAGAAGATAAGGCTGCTTATAACATCATCTGCCCATCATTTAATTATAGCTCTACTTATTATTAGAGATTTTCAATACTTCTTGAGAACATGATGTATCTGTACTTAACAAACAAGTTAACAACCAGAATGTTTTAATCATTCAAAACGGACACCTTACACCAAATGATTATTTTAACATAGCCTTTAGCTATTAAATAAAAACCCAGCTAAAAGATCTACTTGAGATTTTACCAAGTCTAAGAAATGAACTAGATTTATAAGGATGTGTGTGTAAAAATATATCTTGTTTTCCTTTTAAATAAAACCTAGATTTAAAATAAAGTGCATTTAAGGGTGCATAGGTGGCTCAGTTGGCTGAGAGTCTGCTTATGGCTCAGGTCATAATCCCAAGGTTCTGGGATTGAGCCTATGTCAGGCTCCCTACTCGCCCAGCAGCTTATTTCTCCCTCTCCTCACTGCTTGTGCTTTCTCTCACTCTCTGTTGCTTTCTGTCTCTTTCTCTTAAATAAACAAACAAATAAATAAATAAAAGCTTTATAAAAAATAAAAAAATACATTTTTCCTCTGTAAATGTATTTCTTCATTTGAGGAAAAAACATACAAGTCAAGTTCAGAGTCTCGAGAGTACACGTAATTTAATGTTTGCTAATTTAGTTCTATAGTCAGAAATGTCCAGTTATTGATTTTCTTGGTTTAAGTGCCATCATTTGGGCAAAATATTCTTAAGAGGGGAAGAGACTGAACTATGTGATCTTTAATATTCTTTCAGATGTAAAGTTCTATGGCTATAGTGTAGGGATTTCGCTCTAAACAGTGCACTTTAATTAAATAAAATGTTTAAAGAGAAATATGAGGAATGTCTAAAGAAAATGATGATTGTTGAAAGAAAGAAAGAGAGAGAGAGACAAAGAAAAAGAGAGAGAATCTGGGATTGTATAGTGTTAAGTGGATGAAATCAGGCAGTTTTCTGTGTGGTTATCCTAAAGTAAAAGCACTGGAGATGAAGGGGGCAAAACATACAATGCTAATCCACAGTAAGAAATACTGAGAGAAAAGAGCAGGGAAAGGCTGGCACCTAAGAACATAGTCTTCAGTATGGAAAGGCAGTTTCCCCTCATCCTCTCACTTTTCTGGGTGAGGGCAAAAAGGGGAAAAATAGAGATCCAGCAGCAAACAAGACCATATTATCCATTATACTACCTCTACTGGGTCATATTACCCATTATACCGACTGCTGTAACTCCTAGTATACCAGCATAAATTTGTAAGTATCTCAGCAAATGGGTGATTGCACGTCTGTCTGGGGCAGGAAAAGTATAAGATGAGCCTGGGTTATCTTTTGTGCCAGAAAGCAAGGTGGTGCTCAAATACTAGTAGGCTTGGGTGAAAAGGGCAGTGAAGCCAACTGCACAGATTCCCAGTGACCAAAACTGGCAATTTGAGCATCAAAAAGAATTTTTTTTTTAAAAGGAGACTTGATCATATGTGACTCTAAGACAGAGAATAAAAACCCAGGAGCAATATTAAAAAAACAAAGCATAACAATCCTAAGCAAATGAAAAAGATTCAGTTGTCACCACTGAAGATAACTACTAAACCAACTGCTTATTCTGAAAATCAGTAGATTTTAAAAAAAATTTTATTTATTTGACAGAGAGAGAGAGAGAGACAGCAAGAGAGGGAATACAAGGAGAGAGAAGCAGGCTCTCAGTTGAGCAGGGAGCCCAAAGCAGGGCTTGATCCCAGGACCCTGGGATCATGACCTGAACCGAAGGCAGATGCTGAACAACTAAGCCACCCAGGCACCCTGGAAAAGCTTTTCTTCAGAGGTGAAATATGATGGCTAAAACAAATGGTTTAAAGAAGTGTGCAAATATTAAAGTAAATATAGCAAAATTCTAACTACTGAATCTAGGTGGCAGGTGTATGGATAGGTATATGGATGTTTGCTTTACCAACTCTTGCCTATATGTTTAAACTTTTTAATAATAAAAAGATAGGAAAAAATGTCTCCTGGCCTTCTAAAAAAGTCATGTTACTTTATATACAAAATGATAATCTAATCCACTATAATTTTCTTAACCGACTGAGCCACCCAGGGGCCCCCTATAGCTAATTCTCTTATTTTCATTATGTCTTTACAAGGTAACAGAAATAATTTAAAAATGAAATCCTGATAGCATACTTTGAGTTTTTAAAGCGCATCCAGGAATTTAAATTCGTGTGCTATATTGACTTCAAGCTAGTGACTCCTCATTAATGTTTTCAGTTTATGAATTAAAAGTATATGTTTTTATGAAAATACATCAGGATCTCATATAGTACCTTTAACACAGATAAATACATATAATCTCAGATATCTGGATTAAAATTTATTTAGAATCTGTAGAGCAAATGAGAGGTTATATTACATATTTATTAAAAAATTTTTCTTTCTAAGTATTTATTTGACAGAGAGAGAGCAAGGGAGCACAGCTAGGGGAGTAGCAGGCAGAGGGAGAGGGACAAGCAGGCTTTCCATTAAGTGGGAAGCCCGATGTGGGGCTCAATTCCAGGACTCTGGGATCATGACCTGAGCTGAAGGCAGCCACTTAACTGAGCCACCCAGGCGCCCCTATATTACATATTTAAAATCACTAGTATCTTGAATTAATTAAGTAAAAGTTGTATACGTACTTGATATCTTCTGAGTGAAGGTAAATGTTACTACATGCTCTTCTGTGACATTGTCTAAATGCTGTTTTTCTTCTTGTAGTGCCATTCCAATTAAATGTAACACCTCGAATAAAATGTTTTGTAACTTTTAGTAAATAAAAAATCAAGTATATAGTAACAAAAACGAATTCACCATTGGAAAAAGATAAAGCAAACTACTAAAGACTAAGTGCAATAAAAACAATCTGAAGTACTAATTTTTTATTAAATTCAAACTCTAAATTTCATTTTCTAATAAAAAAATTCTCAGTAAGGAAATAAAAATTTCCACATCAGCTATGAAGAAAATTCAACTGCATATTCTTAAAGTAAGTTCATACACATCCCTACACTACAGTCTTGAAAAAAAAAAATCTTCTAAGAATCGGTGGCCAAATAATTAGAGCTGAGAGCATCTATCAGGTAATGATCTGGTCTATAGTACTCTCTAGTTAAATTTCTCTAAGGACTAAAAATCCTAATCATCTCAGAAAGATACATACTTTCAATTTAATGCCACATAATTATTGAAGATGTTTACAGTTATTCCTTATATCTCACTAAAAATTCCTTACCAGACTTCTAAGAAAATATAAAATTACACCGATCTTATTTGCATTTTTATTGCTCTTATCCTGCTCCCCAATTTTGGAAGGAGATATCTGTGTGGTGTCTGCATGTTTCCCCCCACAAAAAGCTACTGTGGATGTCAGAGAGTTGGATGAACTAGGTTCGCTTGAAGGACATGAAACAAATGTACACAAAAGGTAAAAGCTTTTCTTTTTTTCTCCATCATTTCCTACAACTCCTCTGCTCACATAATGATGGTCTCTAGTAGACCACAGCTCTGTTCTTACATTTTAAGTGTTTGTTTATAAATGGGAGGGGTGTGTAAGTATATACGCATCTTAGCCAATGAGACACTTGAGCCTGCTGAGACAATGGAAAGAAAAATAGTTTTGGAGGATGACTCTGGAAGAATGCATGCTTTCATTTGCATCCTGGCTTCACAGCTTTCAAGGCAACACGCCTTCAGGGAATCTGAGCCTAATTTCATCAACTTTAAAATGGAAAAAAAAAAAAGCTTCCCTTTAGTTTTGAGAATTGCAAATATTGTACGAATGTAAAAGTACACACCACAGAATAAGGGACAGAACAGGGTAATTCTAATAACTGGTTAATTATTATTATGTAACTAACTAGTTGAGTAACATGGACAAGTTACGTGAATCTCACTGAAACTTGACTTCCTCATCTATATAACGGAAAAAGTTTTATCTACCCAAACGGGTATTGTGTGAATTCAATGAAATAAACAGTAGAAGAATGACTCACATCAAGGCTACAAAATAAAAGGTTCTAGACATGCCACTTATTAGCTACAGACCATATGTCTCTGAGTTTCAATTTCTTCAATTGTAAAATATAGATACTGATGAACCCACGGGGTTTTTGAGGGGATTAAATTTAAAAAAATGTTGAAGATAAGACATTATACAAATATCAGAGTACTGCATAAACAGAGACATATCATTAACAATCAATGAGAAGAAGACTGGCCAATAAGACCAATCACAACCAACTGGTATAAAAAATATCTGCCAGGCTACCATTTTCAATGTCAGACACAAAAGCAGTAATAATATTACTATATTTCAAATTAAATATCACTACATTTAGTGCTAGTATCTAGGTATTGACAAGAATACTTTGGCTTTTACTAAAAAAGCACTAAAATTTAAACAATAAATGTTTTTAAACCTACCCTTTGCAGCATGGACTCAGACCAGGCATATCCATTATGTTCTACAGCCCATTGGAGGACTGTCCTCATGATGCACAACATCACATCTGACTGCAAAATGTTTATCAGACTTGCAAATAGAGGGCAGAATGGAGGCAAAACTGGAGGTGGAAGTGCTAAAAATAAGGTTATTATTGATTTCTTTTGTAGAACACGCTTAAAAAAAAAAAGACCCTATCTTTAGATAGTCTTCATTCAAAGAATATTAATATATCTTAAAGCTGTATTTTACCTTCTCAAGGTCAAATGCATAAAAACAGCTACATTAATAGTAGCAGTACATACAAAGGGAAGTCTTTTCCTTAGAAATGTCCTAGGATCTGAGATAAAACCATTAACCCAGAGGTGACTCAGTATAGCCTATTTCTATATTTGCATATTTATGAGTCTTTCGAATGTTCACTCGGAAAGCATACATTTACATCTTCCACTTCACCAAGGATAATCATAGTCAATAGAAAACAGCATTTAACACGTAGAAGAGATAAGAGATTTTTAGAAAGATTAAAAATACCTGTATCTTCCCTGTTTTGTCTTTTCAATTTCCGTTGAGCTTCCTCTGCCTAATAAAAAAGAAATTTGGACAGGGAATTTAGTAATACACAACAACCTAATATCCAAAACATTAAGTTAATCTTTGTCATATTATCTTCTGATATTAACTCTTAGTTTTATAGTGCTCTCCCAGACCCCAAATAACACATCTAAGTTATTTTTTTCCCCTCACTACTCACCCCCCACCAAGGCCCAAGGAGTTCCTTCTTATTTTAAAACGCAGGGGAAACATGTACAAATCAAATAAAAATATTGTTTAGGCATAAACTCTATGACATGCATCTAAAACTAAACAAAGCTTCATGTTTAAGTTTAATTAATGCCATTTATGAAAAAGTATTTTATTTATTTTAAAGATTTATTTATTTATTTGACAGACAGAGATCACAAGTAGGCAGAGAGGCAGGCAGAGAGAGAAAGGGGGGGGAGCAGACTCCCCACTGAGCAGAGAGCCTGATGCGGGACTCGATCCCAGGACCTTGGGATCATGACCTGAGCTGAAGGCAGAGGCTTTAACCCACTGAGCCACCCAAGTGCCCTGAAAAAGTATTTTTTTTAAAAAAGATTTTATTTATTTATTTGTCAGAGACAGAGGGAGAGAGAGCAAGCGAGCACAGGCAGACAGAGTGGCAGGCAGAGGCAGAGGGAGAAGCAGGCTCCCCGCCAAGCAAGGAGCCCGATGTGGGACCCGATCCCAGGACGCTGGGATCATGACCTGAGCCGAAGGCAGCTGCTTAACCAACTGAGCCACCCAGGCGTCCCTGAAAAAGTATTTTAAAAGTAGACTGCTAGGGCACCTGTGTGGCTCAGTCGGTTAAGTATCAGACTCTGTGCTCTGTGGGGAGTCTGCCTGAGATCCTCTTCCTCACCCTTTCCCCTCTCGCTCCCATGTGTGTGTGCAGTCTACCGCTCTAATAATAAGCAAATCTTAAAAACAAAGTAGACTGCTAAAAGACAAAATCTAGTCAAGAATCATATGGAAAAGCAGAGTATTAAGTAGTAGCAATTCTGAAATGAGCATTAAAATAGCTTAACTATTATACACGTTGACAATTTGTCTTCAAAAGGCATATAAAATACAATTATATATGTATGGTTTGTGATATAATTATATAGATCTTATATATATAAATATATAGATCTTATATATATATATATATATATATATATGGCGGGAGGGAGGTTTAGGTGGTGGTATTTTTAGGTAATCTCTACTTTCTTCATTATAGCTTTTTATACTTTTCAAATTTCCTACAATAAAAATGTATCCTTTTTTAATCTCTGAAAGACAGTAAACGTTGTTTAAGAAAAACAAATCAAATCAACAAACACACACAGCTCTTCCCCAGTACACTTTTTATTTTCCCATTTACCTTGGACTGCTCTGCCCTTGAAAAGTGATAGAAATACAAATTGAACTCTTTGGCACACTCTGGTTTCAGTTCATACATGCCTCGTCCTGTTAATCCAGGTTTTCTATGGAAAAAAAGTCCTTAAAATATTATTACTAAAGTCATACCCTAATTTATGAGACGGTCTTAGGTAACGTAATAAAAAAGCAGAGTTCTCATTTACTGCTGATGAACATAAACTGGTACTATTTTCTGTGGGCTAATTTGGTAACCTACATCCAAAGCTCTACATGCATCGTCCTATCGGACACATCCACTTTGAATTTATCCTAACTGGACAGATGAATGTGATGTCATTATAGTGACAATTCAAAGTCTGACAATAGGAAATACGTTATACACATTATGACACTGCCACACAGTTGAACATCACTAAAAGTGATAATAATTTCTAAATTTTGATGTATAAAGATGTCTCTGATAAGTTCTACCAGGTGGAAAAAGTAGGTGCAATTTTAAGGGTTAGGGAATGTTTATATACATATATTTTCTGCATTTTCTCTAAAAGCATGTACTGTATCTTTATAATCAACAGAAACAAAGTTATCACAGGTGGGGTGGGAGCAGGGACAAAGCAGGAGTGAGGAACTGTCTCAACCACCCTCAGGGGGATCGACTAATTTACCTACTGGGCAGCACCCTGGCCACCAGAGAGTGAAGGCAGTACTGAGAGAGTGTTTCGCAACTTAGGAGGCACATTTAGATGGAAACAAAGAAAACAGTTTTAAGAGAAGTCAACTCATTGACTTATGTCACCTGCTCAGTTTAATGTCAATTATCTGAAACTATCAGGAACACTGGTTCTGAGCACAGTGAAGATTCTCATAAACCAGTTTAGGTTGCTGAGTGCAGAGCTAGATCAGAAGAATGAAATGACAGAAATCTAGTTCAGAACTAAGTATCTGAAAATGTCTGTCATTCTCTGAAAGGAACAATTTCATTCTCAGTTCCACCGAAGGAGACACTAAGAAAAATTAATTTATATTAAAAAAAAGGAACAGGAAAAAACAGGAAGTAAACTCACTTGAAATGGGCAACTGCTTCAATTACGCTCTCCATGCCAGTCTCCTTGTTCTCCTAACAGTATGAGAAACAAGTAAGTGCGTTTCATGTTAACAGTATCTGCTAGCACTTTTGACATAGTGCTTTTCTCTCCCTAGGACTTAAAGCAATCCTATGAAGCGATATATTATTTTTCCCAAATTTTTTACAGATGAGGATTCCACAGTAAACATAATTTTTAATATGTGACCAGGGAAACTTATTTTGTAACCCAACATTCATTCAGACTCATATAATTAAAAACAAGTCATTACCATATGGACTCAAGGTGACAGCTTTCAAAAGGAATTAAGCTAAAAACACAAAGTACACATAATATTTAAATAAAATTTATGTAAGATATTTATACTATTTTGTGAAAGTTACACTGATTCCTTATCTATTTTTAGTACAACAGCATTTCCTAAATCATATCCTATTCATAAAAAGATGTTAATATGAATTCTGATTAAAGAATTCTCTGGTCAAAGATGTTTGATAAATACAGTTGCCATCGTGTTGTACAAGATGTACTTTAAAATGCTGTTTAGCATATATTCCTCTTGGGGTGCCTGGGTGGCTCGGTTAAGTGTCTGACTCTTGACTTTGGCTCAGGTCATGATCAGTGTCCTGGGATCGAGCCCTGTGTTGGGCTCTGAGCTGGACATGGAGCTTGCTTGAGATTTTCTCTCTCCTTCTCCCTCTGCCTCTCCTCCCACCCCCAAATTATATTCTTCTTTATTCTAAAGTCTAAGTGAAACTGTAATTGCTTCCTCATCTAACAACTAAGGATTCAAATCCTGTATAAAAAAGTAGGAGCAATTTTTATCCTGACCAGGTATTTAGTGATATTAAGAAATTATTCATTATTGTTCTTTCATCATGGCATAGGGATAGATAGGTTTTTCTAAAAGCCCTTTTAGACCAGCTTCTCATCCTTGGCACTCCTGATGTTTGCATCAGATAATTCGTTGTTGTGGGGGTCTGCCCTATGCATTGAAGGATATTTAGCTGTACCTCTGGCCTCTGCTCACTGGCTGCCAGGAGCACCATACAGCCTGCCCTGAGCAGTGACATTGCCAAATGTCTCCTGGAGGGCAAAACTATCCCTGGTTGAGAACCACTCTTTTAACATATATACAGTTCTATTTATAGATGAAATGGTAAGCCTTGTAATCCGGTTTTTTAATTTTTTGGGGGCGGGGAGCAGTTAGAACATCTTAGCAAAATAAAATTTTGGCTTATTGTTGTACAACACTGTTTTACACATACATCAAACAGGCCAACCATCCCCCACCCCCGGCCAGGAAACTTCATAAAAAAAGGAAAAAAAAAAGAAATCTTCATCTTTGACTGCTTTAACCATCTCATATAAACCAACTACTTATATTACAGCTAAGCACTTACAAAAAAAGTTACTGGTATGCTTGGAATAAGACTGTTTTTTTTGTTGCTGGGTTTTTTAAAAAAAAAAAAAAGATCTTTTTTCTCTCCTTTGAAATGATAATGAACATGGTCACACACAAGTAAAGTCAGAAGTAGGACAGAAGATGCTTTGAAGGCTGGTTTGGTCATCCAAGATCATTAAACATGGCTGAGCACTAGCAATATGTACATAAAATATAAAATGTAATAAAAAATAACATTTTCTTTTTTAAGGTACTTTAAGAAAAAAAGTAGGGTCTTGGAAGTTTTAGTTCTTTTTTCCTCCCCTGTGGCAAATTCATTTTGTGGTTTTGGTTGGGTGGTGGAGACTGTGTATCATCTGCGGGTAAACTTTGTTTTTTTTTTTAAGATTTTATTTATTTATTTGACAGAGACACAGCAAGAGAAGGAACACAAGCAGGGGTAGTAGAAGAGGGAGAAGCAGTCTTCCTGCTGAGCAGGGAGCCTGATGTAGGGCTCAATCCCAGGACCCTGGGATCATGACCTGAGCTAAAGGCAGATACTTAATGACTGAGCCACCCAAGTGTCCCTAAACCTAGTATTCTTAACAAAATAATCCAGTGGGCATGCAGGGATTAGTGGTTCAGGTATAGATAAAACAAGACTAGTTGAAACTGGTGATGGGTTTTGTTACACTATGTTTTCTATTTCTATAGATATTTAAGTTGAATGTTTTGATCTATGTTTCAAATTTGGGGAAGCATTTTGAAAAGCCTCAAGGAAATAAGGATCTCTCCTAACTACAAGTACTGGGTATCTATCTGAAAAGCCCTGTGGCTGAAAAACAGGTGGCCAGGGAACTTGAGATCCTGGGTCAGTAAACAGTTACAATTAGCCCATGAATGCCCATCTGAACATTACTTTACATCCACTAAAATGAAAGAGATGGCTCCCTAAAGAGTTTGCGGATGCTTCAGAAGGAAAAAGCTCTGAAAAACGTTAGTATCCTCAACACAGATGAACATATATTTCTCACTTCCTTCTCCAATATATGAAGTTGTAAAGCATTATCTCCACCCATTGGCATCTCTATAGTAAGGACTCAATAATAAATCCCATCTACTGGATAAATAAAATCAGTTTTCAAGATCAGGTTTACTTTTATTCAGCATCTTTACCTCTTACCCAATCACTAGTATTCTTTTTTTTTTTTTTTTTTTCCCCCCAATACAAAAAAAAAAAAAAAAAAAAAAGTAAAGAAAGAAAGAAAAAGAAAAAAAAATTAAAGTAACCTCTACACTTAGTATGGGGCTCAAACCCACAACTCTAAGATCAGAGGGTCTCATGCTCTACTAACTGAGCCAGCCAAGTGCCCCTCTAATTACTTCTAATAAGAGTGACTAGGAGTTACAGTTGTCCTAGAACTGCAGTCTTTACCACTGTGGAAAAGGCATACAGAAGTAAACCTAAACATACTGTCCTGTCAGGAAAGGAAGAACTTCCATAATTTCTTCTGTAAGATGTAGGTACTTACATCTTCAGGTAAAGACTTCACCAATTCACTATGTGCCATAGGTTTGATGCTTAATTGATGGATAATCTCTCGCTTAATTTCATCTGTAGCATTTACCTGTCCGATTCCAGGACTAAATCTCTCTCCTGTTAGGGCAAAAGTACATATACACACATTTAACATAATCACAATACTTAAGCAGCATTTAATTGATGCAACACAATGATGTATTTTTCTTTCTATGCAGTAGGAAAGTAATAATTGGTTTGGCAACAAACTAGGGTGAAAGCAGCTCCTAACCATACTTCTGAGGCTCAGACACAACAGGTGAGCGCAAGCTTTGGGCAGCACAGAGAAAACTCTGGATGCTATTTTGAAAGAATGGGATGAGAAGGCAGGAAGGGACTAGATGTAGTCAATAACTGGTAGAGCAGTAGTTGTAACCAGAGGACTAGGAAACTGCTTTCACACCATCTGCCACAGGTAGCAGGGAGGGAGAGCCTTCCTCTGTCCTTCTATCTAGTGGCAAATAAGATCTCACCTTCCGAGACCTGTTAGTATCACCACCTGACAGAAGCCAGGGTACTCTGTCTTATGGACTACAGAGTCTAAAATAGCAGAGGAGGTAGAGAAGGTAAAGAAATAGAACAGGAAAGATGGCGGTGACAGGACTGAAAATACAGGCAATAAGAGAAGAAATCTGCATCTGTTAGCCACAGGTCTCTATTAACTTATTTTTATCCTATCTAAAAGCCAAGATGACAGTTCTGCAACACAAAACCACAGAAAGAAACATGCCTAAGATATAAAGTAACAGTAAATAGCTCCTAAACATCTTATTTTTACTTGCTAAACTCTTCTGTCCTACTTTTTTCTCAACAAAGAGCCTTTCAGATTATTCTGCTTCAGCACTTTTACTCTCTTCTTCCAAAGCACCAAGGCATTATCACTCTCAGTGCTACAGTAACTGGAAGGGAGAAAGAGACGGATGCTCTAATCTTCCCCTGAAACTGAAGAACTGCTCAAACAAAAGAACCGCAGCTTAGAAACTTGGAACTATTTCTTATCACAAAAGCCAATGTAATTGATAAACGTTGCAAACAATCCAAACTTACCAACAAGCATTATAATGAGGTACAACATTTCTTCTATTAGAGTGTTGTTTTGCTGAACTACATCCTGTAACAAGTGGAAGGGAGAGAAAGCTCAGAGATACAAACACTGTACTATCTCAAAAGATTAACACATCCAAAAAGAATGAAAGATACTTCTTTAATAATGTATTGTGGTCTTATAAAAGATGCTCTTACCTTATGGGTAATCTCAGAGCTAAATCTTTTCCCATAGTCTGGAGTACTGAAAATCTGGTAAAGTTCAAAGCGGCTGAGCATTATCATCAGGAAATGATTTGGATCCATCATGGAGACACCTGTCTTTTTTTTTTTTTTTTTAATGTTTGAGATAAAGGAAAAGAGGGAGGTTAAAAGGGTTACTAAACAATTAGTTAAAGATATTTTGGGTTGAATAAGTGAAAAGAGCTTACTTATTCACTAATCCCTATAAAAGATGAAACCCCCCCTAGTCAATTCCCTACCTGTTGAAGCTACAAGTGTGGACAAGAATCTAAGCTGGTAAAACAAAGTATAGACAAAACAAAAACACCCTAACCCTACCCACTGGAATAACACAGACTATATGTTCTCTTGCCTTTTCATGCTCTGACTTAACTGCAACCCTATAAATTCAGTTCTGAAATTTTCTCTGGGCTCTCTCATCACTGTCTAGTCGTGCATGGACTCGGAGAGAAATGTGCTATGGCAATTAAGCTTCTAGTACTTTTAATTTACCTAATACTAAGTTCTTATCGAGAACTCTCAAACTAATTTTTGGTGATTAAAAACTATACTAACTGAAACAGCTTTTATTTTTTTTTAAAGATTATTTATTTATTTATTTGACAGACAGAGATCACAAATAGGCAGAGAGGCAGGCAGAGAGAGGAGGAAGCAGGCTCCCTGCCGAGCAGAGAGCCCGATTCGGGGCTTGATCCCTGAACCCTGGGATCCTGACCTAAGCCAAAGGCAGAGGCTTTAACCCACTGAGCCACCCAGGCGTCCCTGAAACAGCTTTTAAATATTAGTTTTAATTCTTCTTTAATTCCATTTGTATAAATTCTAAATCAACTCAAATTTTATTTTGAGCCAATCATTTTTGAAATTTACATTTCATAATCTTCCCTATTACTTAAAAAAATTTTTTTTAAAATTTATTTATTTGTCGGAGAGAGCAAGCGAGCACAGGCAGGCAGAGTGGCAGGCAGAGGCAGAGAGAGAAGCAGGCTCCCAGCCGAGCAAGGAGCCCGATGTGGGACTCGATCCCAGGACGCTGGGATCATGACCTGAGCCGAAGGCAGCCGCTTAACCAACTGAGCCACCCAGGCGTCCCTTCTCTATCACTTTTAAATCTATTCAGCAATAATATGCAACAACTACTATGTGATTATGCTATCTGCACAATGGACAAAAAGAGACCGAGATACAGTTGCCATAGTTTAGCGGAGGGGACAAAAAGTAAATTGGCAACTGCGGATCCAGAGCTATGAATGCTATGGTGGGGATGAGCACCATGCTATGGGCCTTCCCAAATGGGATATTTAGCTACATTTCTGTGTGTTGGGGAAAGCTTTCTGGTGAAAGTGACACTAAACACTAAGACATGCAGGAAAACAAGTTGCAAGGTGAAGAGAAAAGGAAGGGGGTGCGGTGGGCAAACTGGGGAGCAAAAGAAACAGATGTGCAGAATTTAAGACTTAAGAGAAAGCATGGCAATTTCAGGGAATTTTAACATAGTTAAGTTTCATAAGCCTTGGGGTCTGGGGTCTTTAACAAGAGGACAATGAAGAAAAAAGCTGGCTTTCAGGTTTCTGACTCAGCTATACGACTGTATAGATTGTGAAACAATATACTGAGGTAGGAAACCCAAGATAGGAGGAAGGTATGGAGGAAATAAGAGGAGTTAGTTTGAATATGTTAAATCTGAAATGTGTCCAAGAAATCTAGATGGAAATGTTCTACAGGCTGTTAACCATATGAGTTTAGAGCTCAGTAGACAGAGCTAGGCTAAAGCTACAGATTTGGGAGTAATCATAAGTGACTGGGTTCTGTGGAAATGACAAGAAGAAAAACATTTCCTACAATCTCTAAGTTTAATGCTTTTAATTCATTACCTGAAGCATTACTATATCCTTGTCAAACATTTCACGTCTGCATTTCACATTATGGTAGTAATATATCTAAAAAAAAATTGATTATATTGGGTAAATAGGTTTTTATTTGTGCAGCTCCCTCCCGTCCCCAATCCTCAATAGCACATGGGTTTAATGCAAGTGTGAACACAGATGCACACGCACATGCATGCTTGTACACATGTACACACACACACAAGTGGTTCTTTCAACAGTTAATACTATCTGCACAGAGATTAATTAATTAGAAATTTCCAGATTTCATTGTTCATTCTATAGTTCACATTTTGCGACCAACTTTCTGGTTTCCCCAACAAAACTACTTTTCTATAAGGTTTATGGCTATGAAGAATGAAAACCAAACCAAACCAAACCCTATACCAAGCCTTGATAAGGTCTAAAAATAAAACCTCAATTTCAGAGCTATAGTAATAGAACTTTTTTTTTTATTGAAGTACAGCTGACACACAATATTGCATTAGTTTCAGGTGTGCAACATAATAATTGGACAAGTCTATAAGTTATGCTGTGCTCACCACAAGTGTAGCTGCCATCTGTCGCCATTTAACACTATCACAATACCACTGACTAGAGTCCCTATGCTGTGCCTTTCATCTTCGTGACTCACTCATTCCGTAATTGGAAACTTATACCTCTCACTCTGCTTCACCCATTTTGCCCAACCCCATACCCCTTCCCCTCTGGCAACCATCAGTTTCTAAGAGAATTTTCAACTTTTAGCACAATTTTATTTAAACAGATGAAATCTGGATTTTTACATTAGGTTTTGTAAAACTGTTCTAAAAATGATCTCAAGTTAAAAAATCAAGAAAATTAAGTTCATTTCTATTTTTTATATTGTTTTTTGACAAAGTATGAATAAGAGTTCTAAGAAACTTTTTGGTTTAACATTACTTTTATCCTCTTGAACAATTTTAATATAGATACTCAACTTTCAATGACTTAAGTACAGTGAAAATTACAACCTTCCCAGAAGCCAAAGGAATAGATGGATTGAAATCTCTTCATGAACTAAAAAACACTTACCTGGTTTACTAGAGAGAACCCATTTCTTCTCCACATGCCTGCATGTACTTGGGCACATAAAACAAGACATCTAAGAGGGTGTTCTATCAACATGGGTGGGCTAAGTTCACTCTGTATATAAAAAAAAATTTTTTTAATCCATAAAAATCTCAACTGTATAAAGAAGACAGGGTGATAGTGATGGAAACTATATAAAACAGCAGTCAAAATTACTTAAATTATGTTTGCGTGATGGTTAATTTTATGTGTTAACTTGGCTACGCCGTGGTACCCAGCTTTTGATTAAGGCCAGTCCACATGTTGCTGTGAAAAGTATTTTGTAGATGTGATTAGCATATAAATCACCATACTCTGAGTAAAGCACATTACCTTCCGTAATGTAGGTGGACCTCATCCAATTAGTTCAAGGCCTTAAGAGAAACACCGAGGTCCCCCGACCGGGGCTGAAGAAATTTGGTTTCCAGAATGCCTTTGGACCTCAGACTACAACATGAACTCTTCCTTGGGTCTCCACAGTTCAGACTTGCCAGACCCCATAACTGCATAAGCCAATTCCTTACAATAAATCAATTTTTTGTCTTTTTCTCTCTCCATACTTACATACCCCTGTGAACATGCACGTGCACACAATCTTCTATTGGTTCTGTTTTTTCTCCAGAACCCTGATTAATAAAGTTTGTTTCGAAGTGATTTCAAGTACATGGAACATAATAAATAGGCATTTACTTTTAAACGTTAGGATTACTTACTAGAGGTAGGAGTTCTGGAAATTTGTATGCCACTTCGCTTTTGCTTAATAATACATGTAAACCTGCACAGGAGAACAAACGAAAAAGCATTTCTACAAATGCAAATAATTTAGAAAAAAGTCCTAAATATTCACTCAACTTCGTATCTAACTATTCTTTCTCTTTGGGAACCTATCTCATTACAAATTAAGATAAAAAATGAATTGCATCTACAAATGAAGCTTTTTGAATTGATATTCTCATGAACCTCTGTATCAAAGGTACACTTAGAGCTAGAGTCCTAATTACATTTACTAATATACACTGATGACGTTTTATAGAAGTAAATGTTAGACATACAAATATAGCAAAAGCAGCTCTGTAATTATCAAAGCAATTTATATATGCTATCCTCACTTTAAGGGTCATATTTCACTGGGCTATGGAGTTTGTCCCCATTTTAAGTATAGCAGGAGATCCTTCTGGCAAGTGAACAGAGAGATGAGTCCTGGGATTCATGGTCCATGCCAATCCTGATCTCAGATTTAAGTTCCCTTAGAACTTCAAGATCAGGGGCGCCTGGGTGGCTCAGTGGGTTAAGCCTCTGCCTTCGGCTCAGGTCACGATCTCAGGGTCCTGGGATCGAGCCCCGCATTGGGCTTTCTGCTTGGCGGGGAGCCTGCTTCCCCTTCTCTGCCTGCCTTCTGCTCTACCTACTTGTAATCTCTCTCTATCAAATAAATAAATAAGATCCTTGGGGAAAAAAAGAAGTGAAATTAAAAAAAAAAAAAAAAAAAAAAAAGAACTCCAAGATCAAAGCCTCTCTTAGTTCCTAACTGTAAAGGGCTCTTGTCTTGCTCAACCTTGCTTAATACTGTTAACTAAGAATTAATTCTCCTATTTATGTTGCTGTCTACACAGAGAATGTTTTTTACAATCTTATCAATAAATGTGGCTGGCCACTTGGTCAATACTGGCTTGAGGCTTTTGTACCCGAGAAGACCTGAATCATGAGTCTCATTCTAATGACCAGCACTCGACATCTGGCACTCAAGCTCCATTAGTACAAACCCCAGGTTGTTCTTGAACTGTTTTGTGTGTGTTTACTTAGTAAGCTCTTCAATTAGATTAAAAGCATTTGGGCCAAGTTTTATCAAATACAGTCAGGAGAATGCTCAAAAAGGTTCACTGAGGTCTGAGAGCGGTAAAGACCTAGGCAGAAATGAGTACAACTCTCAGAGTACTGACTGTTTTTCTTGTGGATAACTATCAGCACTGGCCTCCAACATAAAACCAGATTTTTAAAGGCAGCAAAGATCAGCAGCTGAGTTGTAAATAGGACCAACATTCCTACATCCCAGCTGAAAACTTTCCCACAACACCATGCTGTCACCTGCTCATGAATGTCAACAGGTTCAGCATGCTCAAAGCACTTGTGGAAACAAATCAGGGCCTGGACAAGTTTCATACTAAGTACTTCTTTGTTGTTCTATTTGTTGCATTACTGATATTTGGATGTCTAAGTTATCTTAAATCTCCACAACTTCCATAAGACTGTTGGAATGCTAGGCTCTAGCATCAGGAAAATGTGACAATGCTCAGAACAGTGAAAAAAAAAATGCATTCAGAAAAGAAAGAGGATTATTATTCCTGATCCCATGGACATTAAAAGGATAATAGAGGAATACTAGGAACAGCTCTATGCCCATAAATTTGATAACTTAGATGAAATGTAACAATTTCTTGAAAAACACAAACTACCAAAACTCCTAGAAGGAGAAACAGATAACTAGAACTAACCTATATCCATTAAAGAAACTGAACCAGTAATTAATGACCTTCCAAAAAAAGAAAGTATCAAGCCCATATGGTTTCACTAAGGAATTCTACCAAACATTTAAGGAAGAAATGATATCAACTCTTCACAATCTCTTACACACATCACTTTCACATCATAATAAATTATTTAGCCATATACTTAAGATAAACAGATAAACTACAAATTCTGCAATGAGTAAAAATAGCTACCTTTAGAACTTCTTTCTACTCTCAAAGTTAAAAATGTAACTAAAGGAGGGACGCCTGGGTGGCTCAGTTGGTTAGGCGGCTGCCTTCGGCTCAGGTCATGATCCCGGCGTCCTGGGATCGAGTCCCACATCGGGCTCCTTGCTTGGCGGGGAGCCTGCTTCTCCCTCTGCCTCTGCCTGCCACTCTGTCTGCCTGTGCTCGCGCACTTTCTCTGACAAATAAATAAATTTTTAAAAAAATTAAAAAAAAAAAAAAAAAGTAAAGGGAACAGCAGTATGTGAGCAGGATAAGAATCCCTGCAATCAAGAAATATGGAAGGAAGTTACACTGAAATGAGTATGAAGGTAGAGATGGACAAGTGAATATTTGAAGTTTTTGGCTGCTGCAAGGTGGTGGCTTCAAATATTCCACCAATATAAAGGGCTTGAAAATCAACTACTTATGATTAAAAAACTGTCATTCCAATGTGGGACTCACTCTGGACCTGCTGCTTAAAAAGGTTATCAATAAATGAGTAAAATACATTTCAGAGGAGAAGAAAAAAAAATTAGGGTGGTTTCAATTTATCAGCAATCACTTAAGCGACAGGGTGATTTGAATGGTAACAACACAGACTCTGAATGTGGGCTGAGTTAAGCATGTAGTATACAACATGTGGTATGTGCAGTTTAGAAGTCTGAGGCAGCACTATGGTCCTGCCCTTATAAACATGGCTTCTGGGGCCAAAGCACCTCACAATTCCTACTCTGACTCTTTCTTGCTGCATGACACTAAGAAGTCACCTCTATGTCTCAGTCTTCCCTTCTGTGAAGCAAATGTATAGTTTTAATACCTACCTCATAGGCCGATGTGGTGATTAAGTAGGTCAATGCTTATAAAACTCTCAATATAATGTATAGAAAGTATTCAACAAATATTAACCACAAACAACAATTTAAAGATAATTTCAGGGTTCTCTTTTGGGGAGAAATGCTTTACCTGCAAGTAAGCGAGAAACTGGGAGGTGAATGCTAACTTTTTCTTGGGAAACACAGTATCTGATAGTTTCCACTGAATGTCCACAAATGCTTAACGTGATTGGCTGTTCACCATCAGTGAAACCACCATGACACTGCATCAATACAGCAAGGCATTTCTTGTAAGCTTCAATTAACACTTTTTCCTAAAAAAGAGGGTTTTCTGTAAGTGACTTAAAAGGCTGGGTTTCTACAACATCGAATAAGCCCTCAAATTTCACGCTGAGTAAGTACCTCAGATATCAATATAGGCAAGACCAAACTCAATCTTCCCTCCCCCAATATAGTCCCAGTGCCCTGTCTCAGGGAACACCATCTCCATACAGCTGTGGAAATATAGAAATTATTCCAATACCCTCCTTTCCCACTGTCCAATCTATTACTAAGCTACAACTTCATCTCCTAAATTTCTCTCAAACCTGGCCACTGATCATCTCCAGTAACTCAAAGGAAAGCCAACCATCTATTAAATCCCCTGCTTCTACTTTTGACCTCTTCTCTATCTATTCTCACACAGAGTAATTAAAAAAAAGAAAACAACAACATGTAACCTAGATCATGTCACCTTTTCTGCATGGTAGCCACTAGTGGCATCCCAACTCTATTAGAATAAAACCCAAACTTCTCTCCATGGCCTCCAAGGCCCTGCAATATCAGGCCCCTGTCCAGTTCTCTACCTTTAACCACTGTGCCCCAACCTGAGCCTTCTCACGGCCCCTGGACCAACCATATTCTTTCTCATCAACAGAGCATGCTGCAGCTGTCTCACAGTCAAGAGTATTCTTTGCTCTTTGACCAGTTAACTCTGACACATAGTTCAGATCTCATAGAAGTCTTCTCTTACCTCTTAACTTACACAGGCTCTCACCTAGACTTTATAGCCAAAGGAAAGCAAAGTAATTTTAAGACAGAGAACAAATGAAATAGTTGTAAAGCTTCATTTTTGGATAAATCTCTAAATTCTTTTTATATGCTCAAAATCTAGATGAGATTATGGGGGGAAAATGTAGACAGTAACAGAAGAGAAAATGGATCATTTCTTCCTCTGTTTTCCAAGTTTCTTCCTAAGGCTTCAGAATTTTAACGTTTATGGAATTTATAGGTAAGAGAAGAAAAAAATGTTATTTCATGAGTTAAGTATCACCACTATCCTCTCCAAATGTCCTCAGAATTCTTAGGAATCTGTCTATTGCCCCTCTTCCATTTATCTCCTACCCCACTACCCCTAGAAGAAACTCACGTCTAAGGCACACCAGTCCTGCATCATTGAAATGACATGTGTTAATTTCATTTGTAGCGTGAAGGCTGCCTCCCATTCTGGTTCCATTTCAATATGCTGTCCTACTTGACGTGTAATTGGATCCATTCCCTTAAAAGAAGCAAAAAAATTTTATTTTTAAAATATTTTATGCATTTATTTGAGAAAAAGAGCACACAAGCAGGCAGGATGGCAGGCAGAAGAAGAGGGAGAAAACAGGTTCCCTGCTGAACAGAGAGCCCGACAGGGGACTCATTACCTGAGCCAAAGGCAGACGCTTTACTGACTGAGCCACCCAGGTGCCCCAAAAGAAGAGATAAGATTTTAAATGGATTAAAATTATGCCTGTCCTCCTATACTGAAACTTAAGAAATACTATAGAATATATTTTGATTATAAAAACACATAAAATGAAAGTTTTATTAACAAAAGCTTCAAGTAGTGTAAGAAGTCCAACTCCCTAACTTACATGTTTATATATTAACATTCTCTAAAATATGGAATTAAAAAAAATTAGAACAAATTTTGAGGCAACTTTGTATATGTTTTAAACAATAAAATGTATACTTCACTGCAATGATCCTTCATTTATATTTTACAATATAATAAAGTTTTCATAATTATTGCTAATCTGCAACTAAAAGTTCTCACAGAATAAAGAAGCAAAACAAAAAAAAGCCCCTCCAAAACAGAAATAGAAAACAAAAAGATAAACAAAATAGTTTTAGAAGAATATACTTTAAAAAAAAAAAGATTTTATTTACTTGTGCGAAAGAGAGAGAGAACATGAGCAGGGGAGAGAGGCAGAGGGAGAGGAGAAGCAGGCTTCCTGCTGAGCAGGGAGCCCAACCTGGGGCTTGATCCCAGAACCCTGGGGTTGTGACCTGTGCCTAAAGCAGATGCTTAACCGACTGAGCCATGCAGGTGCCCCAAGAATATATAGTTTTAAAAGAATTTTAAGTAAGAATATAATGTTTTAGAAACTAGCTTAACAGGGTGTCTGGGTGGCTGAGTTGGTTAAGCATCTGCCTTTGGCTCAGGTCATGATCTCAGAGTCCTGGGATTGAGCCTTGCATTGGGCTCCCATGTTCAGTGGGTGGCGAGCTTCTCTTCCCTCTGCCTGCTGCTCTGCCTGCTTGCATGCTCTGTCAAATAAATAAATAAAATCTTAAAAAAAAAAGAAAAAAGAAAAAAGAAACTAGCCTAACTACCCTCTTGGTGTGTCAGAACCAATTACAGAAAACAGAGGATATCTCTAATATTTAAAATGGCCAAAGTTTCTACAGATAGAAAAGCACAGAAGTACTGTAATAAATTAAACATCCTAACCCAATACAGGAACCAGATATTTTCCAAAAATGGTAAGTTGATTTTATTTCTTGCTTAAGGGAGTCAGATAGCTACTAAAAGAATTATAATGGTATGGTTCAGATATTTTGGCATGATATCTACCTTCTTACAGTTAAAACCATACCAGTTAGCTTCTGCTTCTAGATTCTGTTCTGTACATGACAGTGTTTCCAAAAAAAAAAAAAAAAAAAAAAACAGAATTAAACAGAGGGGAGTAAGTTCTATACTGTATTATATAAATATACCAAGGAGAGAAAAAGAATTATGGAAACATTAAACAAAAAAATTAAACATTATAGTTTTTTTTTTTTTAAAAAGACTTTATTTATTTATTTGACAGACAGAGACCACAAGTAGGCAAGAGAAGCAGGCAGGGAGAGAGAGAAGGAAGCGGGCTCTCTGTGGAGCAGAGAGCCCTATGTGGGGCTCGATCCCAGGACCCTGGGATCATGACCTGAGCCGAAAGCAGAGGCTTTAACCCACTGAGCCACCCAGGCGCCCCTAAACATTATAGTTTCTTAAATAAACATTATAGTTTCTTAATTCACAGTATTTCCATGTAAGCATATTAAAAACAGTAAACTTGCAATCCTCAAAGAAAGAATGTTAATGGTAGCCAAAAGAACAACCAAATACAAAAGAATAGCGGATGCCAGAACTTTCGCTTGGATGTCATTCATTCTACACCATTGTAAGAGTTTCCAATTTAAGAGGAGTTTCTTTGTCCAAATTATAGTCATCTAAATTATTCTTTTGGAAATGTGCCCCAAATGAAAACACAAAAGATGTTAAGTGCAATGAAAAAAAAAAAAAAAAAAAAAAAAAAAAAGAAAAAGAAAGTTCTCCCCTTTAAAATGTTCCATTTATACATACCTGCATACATTTGAGTAATTCCAAAAAGGCATCAAATCCTTCTAGGAATTTCTCCCTCAGATCATCTGACCACTCAGTTGGTTTGCTAATTAACACATACCTGAACAAGATAAAAATAGCAATGAACATATGGGTAAACACTGACATATTACAAGTTGCAGGTGGTTGGATAATTAAACAAAAACTTACTTGAGATCTAAAATAAGGCTCTGAACTCTCCTAAACTTGAAGGCTTGTAAAGCAGTATATCGTTCAAACTGAAATCTACCCTGGGCATCTCGATGTCTCAAATGATCCATAAAAGTCTTAATGATGATGGTCATCAGGTTTTCTTCTGTGATAAGCATCCGAGCCTAGAAAAAAGTATATCAGGGTACATAGGTGATTAAAACCTATTTACTAGAAAGCTAAAAAACGTCACCAACACACTGGTTAGCTCTTTGAGGTTTAAACCTTTTCACTGTAACTATATATTATCATAAATGCATTACTGTGTATTTCTAAATAACAATTACTTACTCCAATTGCCACGTGTATGAAACAATAATTATATCATGGAGAAAGATGCCAGAATGTTAGGAGACAGATCCAAGGCTCATTATTCAAAGACAATTCAGGGTGGGGGATCTGAACCAGGCTGCAAATTTTCCTTAACTGAGACATTTAGACCCTATAATGGTATGGTATAATTATTCTAGGATCCAGAGGTTCGTAACACAGATTCTGTAGAACTCAGTATGAAACTATTTCCCCTTAATCTCCTTTTAAAATTTATTTTTTGTTTCTATGTATATACATATGTATGTATTTTTGAATAAGCAAATACATTTAAATGACTAAAAAAAAAAAACAAAAACAGGTAAAAAGTTTCCTAGCTTCCAAGGTCCCCCTTGCAAAGGCAATCTCTTTGAGCAGTTTTCTTGTATATTCTTCCAGAGATGGTGTGTGTGTGTATAATACATACATATATGTACCAAGACACACACACATACACGTATAGACATTTATAATATATGGGTTAAGAGTTACTAATAGGTAGAAGTATACATATATTTAATTATACCTATTTCTCACCCTCAAAGGATAGTATATTATAAACATTGTTCTGCACTTGTTTTTTTTAACTTCAGGTATTTTAGATATTGTTCCGTATCAGTTCATATAAATTCCCTCAATCGTCATAACTATCACCAGGTTATTTTTTTCTATCATACTTTATTTAGCCAGGCAGGCCCTTAATGGTGAGACATGAGACTTCTGGGTTTTTTCCAGTCTTCTGCTATTTATTACACAAGATGCTGCAATGAATATTAGCTGTGTACAACTGCAAGGATATTTACAGAATAATTTTCTAGAAGTGGAATTACTGGGTTAAAGTGTACGTACATTATAAATTTTACTGATATCATCAAACTGTCTCCACAAAGAAGCTTACCAATTTATATGTCCATCTACAGTGTGTGACTTTCCCCTCATGCTTTCAGTAACACAATGAAACTTTAAACATCTGATCTTTGCCATTCTGATGATTTTAGGTTTCACCTTACTATGAATGAGACTGGACATTATTTTATAACAATTTGCATTTCTTTTTCTGCTCCATAATAAAGTCAGAGGGTCTAATATTATTTGAATACCTCATTATTACTGTGCTATAAATGATCATGGATTTTCCTCGACCTTTTTAGTCTAACTAGGCTCAAGGGTATTACTGGTGTTGGGGGGACCTACTTAACTAGGTCTCCCACTAATCAATTAGCAATATAGAAAGTTGCATCAAAAAGCAAGCAGGGTGCTTGGGTGGCTCAGTTGGTTGAGTGTCCGACTTCTTGATTTCAGCTCAGGTGGTCATTATCTCAGGGTCATGGGATCGAGCCACATGCCAGGCTCCATACTTCTCTCCCTCTCTCTGCCCCTTCCCCTGCCCACATGTGCTCTCTTTCTCTAAAATAATAAATAAATCTTAAAAAAAAAAAGTAGGACAAAAAAGTGCAGAAGATTTAAGTCTAAGAATATAGTAAGGCTGTGTTCTAATGTAAAAGTTCTGAGGTTAACAGATAAAAAGAAAATCTATATAGTTAAGTATTCCTTTGAAAAACTCAAAAGTCATCATCACATTGCCAGGACATAGGACCTAAGACTTCAAAAATCAACAGGATTAAGTTCTGCTCATTTTCCTACACAGTAAAGACTAAGGTCAACTTTGAAGAAGAGGAGGTATTGATAGGTTAAGATAAAAGGATGGGGCACCTGGGTGGCTCAGCTGGTTAAGCAACTGCCTTCGGCTCAAGTCGTGATCCTGGAGTCCCAGGATTGAGTCCTACATCAGGGTCCCTGCTTGGCAGGGAGTCTGCTTCTCTGACCCTCCCTCTTCTCATGCTCTCTTTCCCATTCTCTCTCAAATAAATAAATAAAATCTTAAAAAAAAAAAAAAGACAGACCTTTTCTTTGTTTGCTGAATTAGTTGATTTTGAGAAAGTAAAATGGGTATAATGCAATTTGAGTGACCTAAGGAAAAACTCTGTAGAGCATGCTTATAAGACGTATAATCAATAGGTGAAAGAAGTTTGGTAGAGACAATTTAATATTGGTGGAATGTAAATCTCACCAACCAAGGCATTTATTTAGGATTTTCAGTTTCAGATGAATATTAAAAGAGATGGTTTATCCACTGCATAATTTTGGATTGGATTCTGACTGCCATGGGTACCAACTTAAAAAAAAAAATCAGTAAGACGTCCATTAGTAGTGTCCCATTAAGAGATGGGAGTTATTCAGGCATTTCCACTTCTAAAATGAAAACCAGAGAAAGCAAGAACAAAAGTTCAGAAAAGAACAAAAAACTTTAAGTGCTTGGCTTTATCACCTCTTGCCTAGCTTGTTGCTAACCTTTCAAGGTAACCTTCAACATTAAATATCTAACATTATTATACAGTTCTAGTACTTCTTATCACCCTAAAAGTGCTTAATTTTTATTTTTTATTTATTTTTAAAAAGATTTTATTTATTTGAGAGAGAGAAAGCAAGACAGCACAGGCAGGGGGAGTGGCAGAGGGAGAGGGAGGTGGGGCTCAACATGACCTGAGCCAAAGGCAATCACTTAACCAATTGAGCCACCCAGGCACCCCCAAACTGCTTAATTTTTAAATGCCTACAATTCGCTTTGCTTTAAATTATACTACTGCTACTTACCTTAATTACAATTTTATTCATTTTATGTAATTTGTATTCAATCTTGTGTTGCAAGGCTCATTACATATCTAACAGCATATTCAAAATGGGCCATAGTCCCCCAAACTCTGAAAAATTTTATTTTTAATTTTTTAAAAAGATTTTTTATTTGATTTATTTGACAGAGAGAGAGAGACAGTGAGAGAGGGAACACAAGCAAGGGCAGTGGGAGAGGGAGAAGGCTGCTTCCCCGTGGAGTAGGGAGCCCAATGCAGGACTTGATCCCAAGACTCTGGGATCAAAGGCTGAGGCTTAACGCCTGAGCCACCCAGGGGCCCCCATTTTATTTTTTAAGATTTTTTATTTTTGAAAATCTTTATTTTTTATACAGATCTTATTTATTATTTCGAGAGCGAGAGAGCGTGAGCATCAGGAAGGGCAGGGGCAGAGGGAGAGAGAGAATCTCAAGCAGATTCCACAATGAGCACAGAGCCTGACATGAGCCAAAATCAAGCCAGATGACCAACTGACTGAACCACCCATGCACTCTTCTGAAAAACTTTACTCAATAATAATGGCCTGTGTACACACTTTTAATTAAGCTAAACATGATACAGCATACAGGGGTAATGCTGACTATAAATTAGGGCACATCTAATAAAAACAAATTAGAACAAGTAAGATACTGTCATCACTTGAATTATTAGTTTTGGTTCTTGACCAGGCTATTTAAAAATGACGACTGAATTTTCAGTTAACCCAAAAGATCAATCAATATATGGGATTCTATCACAGATATATAACATTTCACTAATATCTAGGCAATTGATTTTTTAAAAGATTTTATTTATTTATTTGACAAAGAGACACAGCGAGAGAGGGAACACAAGAAGGGGTAGTGGGAGAGTGGAGAAGCAGGCTCCCCACTGAGCAGAGAGCCCCACTCGGGGCTCGATCCCAAGACCGTGGGATCATGACCTGAGTCGAAGGCAGACGCTTAATGACTGAGCCACCCAGGTGCCCCTAGGCAATTGATTTTTAAGCAGGAATAGGCTGATGAATTACTAATGGTGCTTTTTCAAAAAATGATACATGTAACTCTTCTGCTTCCAGTCATGATGGAAGCTTGAGGCGGACCAACATTTCCCCCAAGAACAACCAGAAAAGATCAATTACGAAGAAAAGTTTGAAATCATTAGAGAGCTGCTGAGACAATAAGGATTCGAGGGGATAAAACCATGGAGATGGGGCATGGCAGAGGGAGGTGAGCCAAAATCTTGGAGCTGCTTTTCCTTCAGCATCTGACTCTTCTGGGAGCTGGACAAAGTGAGACAGAAGATCCTGGGAAAGAGTCTGACAAAACTGCTAACAGGAAGAAAAACCAGATTTTATCTGGTGTGGGGAGTGGGGTGGCCAAGACTCTAGTAAGAACAGAAGAGTAGGAATGGAGTCCAATTTTCTTCCATTTTCCCCCATAAGACATCTGCAAAATTCTGAAGCTATGCAGGCCAGAAGTCTAAGAGCAGAAAGACTAGAAGAGCAGAGGAGCGATGTGGCAGTTTTAGCAAGCAGAGTAAATAAAACGAGTTCAGGACCCTAGAGAGGGGAGGACTCTTGTGAACCCTCTAGGCTCTCGATTGGGAAATCTTAGAGGATAATGTTGCTAGGGTGAGGATGACTCAGAAGACAGAGTCTTGCCAAAACAACCTGGAGTCATGGCAATTCCTAACTGGACTAAGGTGACAGGCCTCTCTCTAGCTGCCTAACATTTTTTTTTTAAGATTTTATTTATTTATTTGACAGACAGAGATCCTAAGTAGGCAGAGAAGCAGGCAGAGAGAGAGGAGGAAGCAGGCTCCCCCTGAGCAGAGAGCCCGATGTGGGGCTCGATCCCAGGACCCTGGGATCATGACCCGAGCCAAAGGCAGAGGCTTTAAACCACTGAGCCACCCAGGTGCCCCTAGCTGCCTAACATTAAGGGGAATCTTCTTAGAAGAAAGATATCATGCAGTGTCCAAGATTTTGTAATAAAGAACATCCTATCAGAAGGCAATGAGAAAGAGAATGGATAGAAACCATATTTGAGGAGAGAATGACTCCAAAATTTCCAAATCTGAGAAAGCCACCAGCACAGGGATATAATATGTACATCCAGTATCTATAAAGAAAATCAAACCTATATAAATCATAAATCAAGACTGTTGAAATCTAAGACAAATGTCAATAAAAAGTTAAGCATTTTAAAGGACTAAAAATCAAAACGAGAGAGAGCCTGATGCTGGTCTCGATCCCAGGACTCTGGGATCATGACCTGAGTCGAAGGCAGACACTTAATGACTGAGCCACCCAGGTGCCCCTAGGCAATTGATTTTTAAGCAGGGATAGGCAGATGAATTACTAATGGTGCTTTTTCAAGAAATGATACATGTAACTCTTCTGCTTCCAGTCATGATGGAAGCTTGAGGCGGACCAACATTTCCCCCAAGAACAACCAGAAAAGATCAATTATGAAGAAAAGTTTGAAATCATTAGCTGCTGAGGAAATAAGGACCTGAGGGGATAAAACCATGGAGAAGGGGCATGGAAGAGGGAGGTGAGCCAACATTCTGGAGCTGCTTTTCCTTCAGCATCTGAAGGAAAACATCTGAAGCAAAAACATAAAAAAAAATAGGAATAGACCTACAAATGATCTAGATAATGACATTATCAGACTATGACTTTAAGATGTATTTATTTATCCACTTTGGGCGGGGCAGGGGCAGAGGGAGAGAATCCCAAGCAGAATTCACACTGAGCACAGAGCCTGACACGGGGCTCGAACCCATGACCCTGAGATCATGACCTGAGCTGAAATCAAGAATTGAAAGCTCAACTGACTGAGCCACCCAGGCACTCCCAGATCAGACCATGACTTTAAAATAACTACGATTTACATGTTCAGAAAACTGAGGAAAAAATGGAGAATTTCACCAGAAAACTGGAATCCATTAAGAAAAAAAAAAAAAAAGGATGGATTTTTTTTTTGTTCCAGTGATCAGGTTAGAGGGAGTAGGTATAGTTTTCTCTAGTTTTCTAAGTATACCTAAAAATCCTGGATATTATATGCAAAAGAACACCAGAACATTCAGAGAGGTGGCTAGAAGGCAGACTGGCTAGGGACCTCAGAGAACCCAAGAAATGACATGGCAGAGAGTTCTAAGAAGCTGGTAACCTGAAAATGCCAATGGGTGCAGATTTTTTTTTTTTTTAAAGCCCCAATAAAAGCCAGCTCTCTCAGCCACAGGAAAGAAGTAACCCAGCAGGAGAGAAAACTTTCAGACAAGAACCCCTCTACTCTAGGCAACTGCTACAGAAAAAACTGTAGCTCCATCCCCATCTACACCAGCAAAGGCTGAGTGGGGACGTCTAGACTTCCACCCTTCAGGGGCTGAAAAATGGCACTGGCCTGCAGTATCAGGGATGCATGCGTAACCTCTAGGGCAGTGCTACTCAAAGTACGGTCCATGGACCAGCAGCCTACAAACTGCTTGCTGCCAGTTGTGACAAGAAGATAAATCAACTAAATAACAGTTTAATTTAGCTGACTTTTTTTTTTTCTCATAGCAAGAGGTTATTTTTTGGTTTTGTTTTAAGATTTTATTTATTTATTTGACACAGAGAGAGAGAGAGAGAGAGATCACAAATAGGCAGAGAGGCAGGCAGAGAGAGAGGCGGAAGCAGGAAGCAGGCTCCCTGCTGAGCAGAGGGCCGGATTCCGGGCTCATCCCAGGACCCTGAGATCATGACCTGAGCCGAAGGCAAAGGCTTAACCCACTGAGCCACCTGGGAGCCCCTCTCATAGCAAGAGTTTTGCTGAGATCAACAACGTGTTGGTTCACATTCTGGTACAAATTGTTTATCCTGTCATTACTGACACTTTGGAGTAAAACTGCTTTAGAGTCACCCTTACAAGAGTAGTTAAGTGAATGTAAAACAAACTAATAAAGGGTAGGGGAAAGAAATAATAACTATTTAATCCAAAAGAAGGTAAGAAAGAAGAGAAAAAGAAACAAAATAGGTGGTTCAAACAGAAAAAAAAGATCACAAGGTGATCGTTTTTTTTTTTCACACGGTGCTCTTTAAAGCCAAATATACCAGTAATTACATTAAACGAGCAGTAATCTGATTACATCATCAGATGTGACAGATTGGGTAAACAATAAAACCCAAATACATGCTTTATAAAAGTGATATAAGTTTAATATAGGGTACAAAAAAGTTAAAAAATGTGAGGTGTCTGGGTGGCTCAGCTGGTTAAACATCCAACTCTTAATTTCAGCTCAGGTCATGATCTCTGGGTTGTGAGACTGAACCCCATGTCGGGCTCTGTGCTGGGAGTAGGGGCTGCTTGAGATTCTCTCCTTCTCCCTCTGCCCCTCCCTCTACTCCCAACTATCTCTCTTAAAAAAAAATAAATGGAAAAGACATATTTATGCAAACACTAACCAGTAGAAAGGAGTTGTTGCTGTAATATCAGATAAATTACTTTAAGTCAGCAGTATTATCTGAGATGAAAAAGATAACTCATAATGATAAAAGGATTAATCTGTGAGGTACAATTCTAAATTTGTACGTGTTCAATAACATAAAGATATATAAAACAGATGTATAGAAACAGAAGTAAAAACAGAAAAACAAATCTAACAATCACTGTGGGAAACTCTAAGATGCTTCAACAGTTGATGGAACAAGTAGGCAGAAGATTAGTAAATATATAAGACTTACACAATGAAAATGAACAAACTTGACCTAAGTGACATACAGAAACACTGTACCCAATGATAAGAGAATATATATTATTTTCAAGTTCACATGGAATATTTATCAAAACTGAAAACATTCTGGGCCATAAAGCTACACTCAACAGACAACTGAAATCAGCAAGTTCTCCAACCACAGTAAAATTAAACTAGAATTCCTAACAAAATAATTAGAAAATGCCCAAGTGTTTTGAAATTTAGCAATATATCTCTAAGGAGTATAACCACAAAGAAGAACAAATGGGTCAAGGAAGAAGAGGTCCCAAAGGAACTCAGTGGATTTTTTGAACTATATAATAAAAACAGGACATTACAAAATTGTGGGATGCAGCTAACATTCTTGCTTAGATGGAAACTTAAGCCTTAAATGCACTTATCAGGAGAGAAAGGCTGAAAGCCAACAACTTAAACATCTATCTTAAGAAATTACAGAAAGAATGGTTGTCATCATGTGGTGAATAAAAGCAGGAATCTTTCTCATTCCTCATCTCAGGAGAAAAGCTTTTAATACTTAGCATTAAGTAGAATGTTTGCTTGAGGTTTTTACTTTTTGTTTTGTTCTTACTCTACCAGATTAAAATTCTCTTTCATTCCTAGGTATGAGGTATTTTATTTTAAATTATGAGTAAGTGTTGAATTTTCATTAATTGAGAAAAAGCATTTGATACAATCTTTTTCCCATCTGTTAATAAGGTGAATTATGCCAGCTGATTTTTTCCCCCAAATGTTATACTACTCTTGCATTAAGGAAAAAACCCAAAGTTGGTGTGATGTATTATCCTTTTTCTATATTGCCTGATTTGATTTGTGCAACCTCATCTGTGAGAGGGAGTGGATGGTAATTTTCTTGTAAATTGCCTTGCTGGGTTTTGGTATCAAGATAACAGAGAACCCAATTAAATTGGCCAGTATATTCTCTTTCCTGTTTTCCAGAAAAATTAATGTACGACAGGTGTTATTTCTTCCTTAAATATTTGGAAGGATTCTCCAGTGTAGCCACTTGGGCCTGGGGACTTGTGAGAAGATTTTTATAATAATTAAAAATTTCTTTTTCTTATTTCTCTTTTAATAACATGTGGGTTTTCTTAGGAATCTGTTCATTTCATCCAAACTCCCAATTATACTGATTTAAGTTGGTCCCAATACTGTCTTATTTTCTACTTAATATCTGTAAGGCCTGTGCTTTTTTGCAGCCCTTTTCACAATAAAATTTTTCTATTTTTCTTTATTAGTCTTTCTAAATATCTATTCCTCTTTTCCTTGGTGTTTTAAAAGAACCAACTTTTGGTTGTACTGATTTTTTTATTACATATGTTTGCTTTGTTTTATTAACTTCTGTTCTTTTATCATTTCACTTATTATACTTTCTTTTTTTTTTTTTTTTTTTTTTTTTTTTTTTTTTTTTTTTTTTTTTTTTTTTTTTTTTTTTTTTTTTTTTTTTTTTTTTTTTTTTTTTTTAAGATTTATTTATTTATTTATTTGATAGAGATCACAAGCAGGCAGAGAGGCCGGCAGAGAGAAAGGGGGAAGCAGGTTTCCTGCCAAGCAGAGAGCCCGATGTGAGGCTCGATCCCAGGACCCTGGGATCATGACCTGAGCCGAAGGCAGAGGCTTAAACCACTGAGTCACCCAGGCGCCCCTATTATACTTTCTTTAGACAAAAGACCTAAGCTCTTACAATGGCCCTTGCCCATTCCATCTTCAACCCTATACTTCAGTGATGTCACTGACCACTTTCCTCATTTATCTAGCAACACTGCCCTGTTTGGGATTCTTTCTTCCAAAATGTCAAGTGCACATTCATATCAGAACTTTTGTACTTGCTGTTCTCTCTGCCCAGGAGGCTCTTCCACCAGTTAGTCACATTATTCATTTCTCACTTTCTTCAGGTTCCTGTTCAAACACTACTTCTCTGAGAGGCCTTCTGATAACCTTATATAAAGTATGATCCCTTAAGTGTCACTCTCTATCCATTTAACCTGCTTTTCTCCTTCATAGCACTCATCAACACTTGATTCATAAATGGTATACAACTGTTTGTATATCTGTCTCTTCCCAATGAGACTATAAATTCCATAGGATCGGGGACTTTTGTCTGCTTTGTTTACTGCAATATTTTTCTCCAGAGCCCAACAGTACCTGCTCAGTAAAGGTGCTAAATAAGTAAGTTCTGAATAAATGAGTACATATGCTATTTGTCTCTGTTTTTAATTAAAAGAATCAAACAAGGGTGGCTCAGTGGCTCAGTGGGTTAAGCCTCTGCCTTCGGCTCAGGCTGGGATTGAGCCCCCGCATCGGGCTCTCTGCTCGGCAGGGAGCCTGCTTCCCTTCCTCTCTCTCTGCCCGCCTCTCTGCCTACTTGTGATCTCTGTCAAATAAATAAATAAAATGTTAAAAAAAAAAAAAAAAGAATCAGACAAGAAAAAATAGAAGATGAAATAGTAGAACAAAAATTACTTGTAGATTACTCAAAATCCCAAGGAATCAACACAAAATATTTTGTTATTTAACATACAATTATTTAACACAAAATTTAACATTTAAATGTTAATTAAGAGTATCAGAAAGATTTAAGATGAATATGTAAGTAACAGTGCTTTTTCTACATGCCAGACATAGCCAGATTAAAAATGTGTAAGATTTTTACACATTTTACACAAGAAGAGAACGGTAAGTTTGTAAAAAGAACATAAAATAAGACCTAATAAATGAGGACAAATTATATTCCTGGACAGGGATATTTGATATTGCAAAGATACCAGTTCTTCCCAAAGTATCTTTAAATACATTTTTTCTTTAAAGATTTTATTTATTCATTTATCAGAGAGAGAGGGAGAGAGAGAGAGCGAGCACAGGCAGACAGAGTGGCAGGCAGAGGCCAGAGGGAGAAGCAGGCTCCCCGCCGAGCAAGGAGCCTGATGTGGGACTCGATCCCAGGACGCTAGGATCATGACCTGAGCCGAAGGCAGCTGTCCAACCAACTGAGCCACCCAGGCGTCCCTCTTTAAATACATTTTCAATCAAAATCCTAATGTGTTTTTTTGTGATTTTAGCTCATTAAAAAAAAAAAGATTTTATTTACTTATTTGTCAGAGAGAGTGAGAGAGAGAGAGAGAGAGAGAGCATGTGCACAAGTAGGCCTAGTGGCAGGCAGAGGCTCCCCGCTGAGCAAGGAGCCCAATGCGGGACTTGATCCCAGGACGCTGGGATCATGACCTGAGCCGAAGGCAGCAGCTTAACCAACTGAGCAACCCAGGTGCCCCAATTTTAGTTCATCTTAAAAAAAAAAAAAGAAGCCTGAGAACATAAAGAAATTATTAGAACTGGGTACAGACATGGAAATGGACAACAATGGAGGAAGCACAGATATGAACTCACATGGGATATCTCAGAGGCTTCTCAAACATCCCTGACTAAAAATTAAAGCATCACTTTCTCTCTTCACAAATCCTACTCGTTTTCCAAAATCCCCTGTGCAGGTGGCATGACATCCACTGGGCTGCAAGTCACAAACCTGGGAGTCATCTTTACCCTCTCTCTCCAATTGTACAACCAATCACCAACTGATCCCCCAAACTCAAGTCTGGCCAATTCTCTAGCTTTTACTATTAAATCTCTCTCACAACTCACAACTACTGCCACAATCACAGCTTGAGTTACCACCAATTCTTGTCTGGATCATAGCATCAGCTTCTAATTAGCTTCTAATCAGCTTCTAATCACGCTCACTTTTGCCCCCTGTCAATTTGTTCTCCAAATTACAAACAGCACAATCTTTTAAAAATCACAAACGTGATGATGTAAATGCCACTTTTAAAATCTTCATTGCTTTCCCATTGAACCAAAATCCTTCTCTTGGCTTATAGTATTTCATTAGTGGATACAGACAGCTTCAAATGGACTAGAATACATCCTTGAACATAAAGGTGATTCTGAGAAAAACACTCATTAAAAACAAACAAAAAAACTGGAAAATGCACCTCTGTAGGAAAATAACCCTAGAATACTAGACAATTAGGCACCAGCCTTCTATTTTATTCCATCTTTAAGGATCTTCAACTGTGCTGACTTTCCTTCTGTTTCCTGGATAGGAACTTTCCTAACTCAGGACCTGCTCAAGTGCTGGTCCATTTAAATGAACTTTCCTTCATGACCCCACATAAAGGTGCTTTCCCTACAGAATCCCTCTCTGGACTTTGGGAATAGGTTAGATCTCTCTATGATTCTCTCTCAAAACAATGAAATTCTTGAGTTTTCATTACAGTTTTAATTAACCAATTCTGTGAGTCTTTCCCATTATTTTAAGTTCCATGAGGGCAAGGACTGCATCTGTTTTTGTTCACTGCTGTACTCCCAAAGCTTAGAACTGTGTCCAAGAAATAAAAGATCTCAACACATTTTTGTCAAATAAATTAAATACGATTTTTAATTACTGAATAGCACTAAAACATAGTGATGCCTTCCTGGGCAACTAGTGAAACTTAATATAAGACCACCTCCAACCACTGTGATTCAATTGCCTTACTAGGGGGAAGGAAGCTTCTCAAAATGTGAGATTGTATATAAAATGCTATTTCTAATGGATACATTTGTTAAACCAATCAACTGAATTTTTAATTTACCAGTTCAAAACCTTGGGGAAGTAGTAGGACAATGTACAGATTAAGTTTAAATGACTTTTTCTTTCTAGACTACATACTGAAGGCTATGTTCTAGTATGGCTGAAGGTGTCTGAAGTCTGATCACCCATTAATAAAATATTATTCTATTCAGGAATATACAGATCTTCATTCTCTAGTATTTTAAGGCTTTATTTCTGTCAATGGCAAACAAGAAAGTTCTTCTTAGTCTTTCAGTACTTACAAGTGAAGGAACCGTGAATATCTGAACCGAGAGGTCTGCGATTGAAAACTCTCTGTCGTGGTCATCTGTCACATAATCACTCTGCAAACGCTCATAGTTCTATTAAGAAGGCAAAAAAAGGCAAGGAGTGCCAGCTATCAGTTACAAAGAAAAGGCAAGCACTACTCACCAGAGTAGGTGCGGTGAAGAACTGGACAGACAGAGCAGTCACGGACACTGCTCGCTCGTGATCATCCTCCATAAAATCTCTCTGCAACTGCTGGTAATTCTAAACAACAAGGGGGAGATTCACCTCTAATCCACATCGACCAAATGTTTAAGGATTATAATGAAAAGTCAGGGCTGGAGGAGTCAGTAAGATAACACTGCTACGAGAATGATAACTGAAATAACTTCTACCAATTGAATTTTGTATAAATACTGAATCACTATGCAATCTTTACAAGCTCAAATAGGAGAAACAGCTTCTAAAATCTTGGGATGTTATTGTACACTGGTAGGGCTAAATCACAGCAGCTCTACATGGTCTCTGATGAAACCAGACTTTATTTCTTATGGATGTATATCAGAATCACCTGATGGCTCTTTCCAAGTACACATGCTTGGATCCCATTCTTGGTGAATTTGCCTAATTAAGTTTGAGAATGGGATACAGAGAGATGTATTTTGAAAGAGCTCCCCAAATGATCCTTACATTCTTCCTTGATTAAGAACTCCTAATTCAGGTGAATAAAAAAATAAAATAAGCATATATTACAAAAAGGGAGAATATGATTCAACAATATCAACAACCAAGAGTTCACGATTCTTAAATCACATCCATATATACATGTCATTTCACCTAAGATCTTTTCCTTATACAAATTGTAATGGGAATAATATCATACATAATATACAATGGCATAGGTTTAAATTCTTCATTTATCATTTGATATCATATACATCTCACAGGTGGATGTTTGTATTATCATGGCAGGTGATGCAAAAGAAAAGCCTTACTGCTGGAATTTTACTCTATTTATAAAAGATAAAAAGATCATCTATTGAAGTTTCTGAGAACTTAAAATCAACACGGTGACATATTACTATTAGTTGCTAATATTATAAAGCCTGGATATAATTAATCATGGGTTATATTTACTCTGTATATACCCATTTCGTTAAATTTCAAACTGAGAGACTACTTACCTTTGCAAATCGAACAGCAAACAATTTCTTGTATTTCAAATCCATAAGTAGACTGCTCATAAACAACTGATGATACACACTCCTAGCACCTTTTACAAAAAGAGTAGATGTAAAATAAGGAAAGAAAAAAATAAGAAATACATATCAAACAAGCCAAAAATTACACTTCCAAGGTTTTAATATGTTCAACTGTATTTTGTCTTAAGAGCAGAACTCTAAATGTGTTCCTTCAGTGCAAAACACTTGCAATCTGTTTTTTTTTTTTTTAAGATTTTATTTATTTATTTGACACAGAGAGATCACAAGTAGGCAGAGAAGCAGGCAGAGAGAGAAAGGGAAGCAGGCTCCCTGCCGAGCAGAGAGCCTGACACGGAGCTCGATCCCAGGACCTTGGGATCATGACCTGAGCCGAAGGCAGAGGCTTTAACCCACTGAGCCACCCAGGCGCCCCTGCAATCTGCTTCTTAAAATATTTTTTCTAAAAATAGTTTTCTAACAAAATATAAAGGTCATTTAATTTGGGTCACGGACTCCCAAATCTGTTCATGTTTTTTCCAAAGAATAAGACTATGTGTTAATTCTAAAAACTATAAATATATTTATTAAATACATTCCCAAATGAAAACCAAACAAAACCAAACAAAACCAAAAAACCTTTTCCCATTTACTTATTTAAGGTTCTCCTATACCCTGAAAGTAGTTAAAAGATTACCTTTCCACAATTTGGAATCATTAAGCATCAATCTATCCACTAGAGAAGAATTTTCACCATCTGGCCCTTCTTGTAAACCAACTTGACATAAAATTCGACGAAGCCCATCTTAAAACAGGAAGAAAAGTAGTCAATAAAATAGAAACTTCAAGTATTAAAATAAAATGACATTTTAATAGAAATGTTCCAGCAAATCTATAAAGCTTTTCATGTTCATTAATGGTCAACTTTATTCAGAAAAAGTAAACATATTAACTATTTTATTAGCATTTTCACAAAAAGAGAAAAATTCCAAATCTCACATTCTACACCAACACTTATTCCAGAATACCAAAACATAAGCCTATCAGAAGGTCAACGACCTCTTAAGTTGTAAAGAATTTAAATACAGTTCTTTAAGGACCTATGTTAATTAAACCAGATTATAATAAAACTGTTACATCCATGACAAGTGAAGGTAGGTATAACTGTGCTGCCATTTAAAAAAAAAAAGTATGCATGGCCTCTGTACTATAATAAGTACCAGTCCACTTATCAGTGCTATGTAAAATATTTCCACTCATTAAATAAATGTTCCCTGTGAACCTATGTGTACCTACTATGTGAAAGGTCCTGGAAGACAAATTCCTACATCTTCTAAATGCTGAACTTAAAAAAAAAGTTCTTCAAATATTAACATAAGCATTAACATAACCAAAACTTTAATACCTTGTTTCATACTTTATAATTAAAATCAGTTGTTAGTCTTCTATAAGCACGCAAAATAATCAGAAAGAAATGGAGTAATTTTAAAATTATAAAAGCCACCAAACAGGAATTGTTTATAAGGCTAAAGAGAAATACGTATATAGTATTAAATAAGAGACAAGGTTTTTAAATAATTAAGGGTAAATATCTCAAAAAAAATTTTGGCAGGAAATTGCTTCCATGATACTATTCATTACTACTCTAGTGGAGAACTTGGTGAACAGGTATCCAATGGAAAACACCAAAACTAAAAAGACTGAGGATAAGAAAAATAAATGGAAAGACATTTAAAAAGACAAGCAAACATGGTTTCCTAAATTTCAGTACCTCCATATTTTTTCAACTGTCGCATTCACAGTGTGGCAATGCTCTTTTAATACAATACTTTAGAACTTCTCTTTATAATAAACATCACAATGTCATTTACCCAAACCACCACTCTTGCTTTCTAATAAACAGTATGACAGATGGATTAGATCTGTTCCTATTTTTCTCTTTAGTATTCTATTTTATACATCAAACTTGTATTTCTGGCATTAGCCATGTGGGTTCTTCATTCTGCTACCACATTAAAAAGATTATCTAATTTGTGGAATGTGGAAAGACAAAAAATACTGAATATAAATCAGTAACTTCAAATCTGCAAGTGTATGGAGTTGCAAATTATTAGTAACCAGAAGTTAGAAGAGTCAAAACAAAGACATCAACATTTGTGTTGTATCCTTTAAACTGCTAATCACTTAGGTTTTATTTATAGTAGTATTTCCTAGCTTGCTCTGTGGAACAGAGTTCCACAGGATGGGGTTAAAAAAAAAGGTTCTTTTATTAAGTCTGAAAGATTTATATTTCATTAGCATATTAAAGTCATTTATTATTGTTTAATCCAATATTTTCTGCATTTATTTGAACACAAAGTCCTTTGTATGTAGATAAAAAATCCTGTGGAATAAAATTTGAGAAACATGGGTTTTTGTGTGCATAAATATATTCTGAGATGGTATTTTAAAATGTGAAACTAAAGAAAGAAATTATTTCACTTGGTATTTTTTCCAAAATAGTTTTTTGAACCTACCTGAATATCCAATAATACTTCCCAGCCAAGACAAAAGTTTCAAACCAAAATTCTGATGTGCGACAATAGATGAATGCATAACTTGAACTTTGAGTGGCTTTGTCTGTCTACTGGTATTTCTCTTAAAAAGAAATGGCAGAAAGAAAAAACAAACTTAAAAAGGCTGTCTTATAGAAAAATGCTAGCATTTTTATTTAATGTAACTATACTCGCATCATATAAGAGAATTTTTTTTTCATGTATGAGTATAAGGAAAATACCACTTGGCTTGCCATACTCAGATCCTAATTTAGGATCTAGAAAGAATCTTAGGATTCCTCCAAAAAAGTAAGAAGTTACAGCTTATGAGTAACCTGGGTCTTTGGTCCTATACTTGAAAATCTGCCCCACCAATTAAAAATTACTTAAATGCTGACATTTGTTTTAGGATTTCAATTTCTTAAATGCAATTACATATTTATTTAAGTAATTTGCTTCACTGTATAGAAGTGATGTTATCCATACTTCGAAAAAAAGAAAAACTCTGTTGTATAATAAACTACAATTTCCAACGTAACCATTTTTAAATGCATAGTTCAGAAGTCTTAAGTACATTCACACTGTGGTGTAACCAATCTCCAGAACTCCTTTTTTTTTCTCCAGAACTCTTTTCATCTTGAAGAACCCAAACTTTATACCCACCAAACACTATAGGTATAATATAAAATATAAATAAAATATAAAATAAAAATATAAATAAATATGAAATAAGATGGAGTGCCTTGGTGGCTCAGTCAGTGTCAGTTAAAGTGTCCACTTTCAGCTCAGGTCATGATCCTAGGGTCCTGGGATCCAGCCCGACAAAAGGCCCTCTGCTCAATGGGCAACATGCTTCTCCCTCTCCCTACCACTCTGCCTACTTGTGTGCTCTCTCTCTCTCCATCAAATAAATAAATAAATAAAATCTTAAAGAAAATATGAAGATACTCGTAATTAAGACAATGCAAATTTAATTGACGAGATGCCATCCATACACATGAAACTGGCAAAATTTAAAAAAACTGACAATATACAGTTTTGACAAAGTTGTGGAGAAATGGGAACTCTCTATACACCTCTGGTGGGCATGCATATTAGTGCCACCATTTTGGAGACTAACTTGGCAAAGTCTAGTAAAGATGAAAATGCTCTGAAGTCCTATTTCTTGGTATATACCCCAGAGAAACTTTTACATCTATGCAACAAGGAGACAAAACAATGTCCATAGCAGGATTTTTAGTCATAGCAAAAAAAGAAAAAAAAAAAAAAAAGGGATTATTCCAATTGTCCATCAGTAGGAGAATGGCAAAATTATGGTAAAGTTATCAATGGAATACTTCACAGGTACACTCATCAACACACACAAACCTAGTATCAACACTGAAATAAAAAGCTGCAGTATAATACATCCAGTATGAATCTTGTTATGAAACATTATGAATTAATGTTTAAAGGCCTCCAAATCAATACATATAATGTTAACAGATTTAATAAATGGAAGCATAAAGGTACGCACAAGAATGAACAAACGAATTAATAAAAGTCATCATCCATCTCTAGGATAGGAGAAAGGGAATAGGATAAAGAAGGGATAATACAGGGTCCTCTATACTATTTTATTTACATAAAAAAAGTATGAGGAAAATGTTGTGTAATGTGGGCATACAGGCATTTGCTATGTTATCTCTATTTTTATCTGCATATTTAAAATACTTAACAAAAAGGACATTTACATAAAATTCATTTACATGGAATAGTTTAAAATAATTCTTACTTTTTAAAATAAACATAAATGTGGGGAATAGTTTTCTTTTAGAGAAATAATACACTAAGTGCTATTATTATATGCAGCATACCTTGCTATAAGTTACTGAGAAACAACCTCCCTTGAATTCTAATATTGGTACTAAGTCAGTTAAAGTCCTAAAAAGTAATGTGACACGCTATCAAAAACAAAACAAAAATGAAACACTTTCTAAGATGTTTCTGATAGAGAAATAGGGAGAAAGAAAATCTGTATCTCATGTAAATGTTCATTTCAATATTAATCTTACACACCTTAAAAAAAATAGAGCAATAACGCAATGCTCAAGAAACATATCATTAAACATGACTTTTGGCTGATGTTGGTTTTACATTCATGAAGGCAGAAATATGTGTTCATAAATGCCAAAACATGGAATGACTTTTAAACTACTAAAAAAAAATAATAGTGTAGGCATGTTTTTTAAATTACTTACAACAATCACTGATTTTGCTTGTTCACAATACTGGAAATCTCCATATCGAACAGACCTACGACCCTGGTAAATGAAGATATTTTAAATTAACATGTAGAAATATTATATTCAGTATTAATAACTTTTCATCCAGTAAACAAATAAACATATTTGAGCATATAACAACTCCAATCAATTTTAATATTTACAACATTCATTTTATTCAATGATGAAAAGTAAATTATCTTCCTTCAAAACCATCCTAATATTTTCAACTCACTAATATTTCCTTAAATGACATAACATTTATTCTTATAGGTTGCTATAATTTCTGTTTTCATAACTTAATATTTCTTTTTTTTTTTTTTTAAGATTTTATCTCTTTGAGAGACAGAGTGAGTGAGAGAGAGAGAAAGAGCACAAGTTGTGGGGAGGAGCAGAGGGAGAAGATGACTTCCCACTGAGCAGGGACCCTGATGTATGGGACTCGATCCCAGGACCCTGGAATCATGATCTGAGCTGAAGGGAGAGGCTTAACTGATTGAGCCACCCAGGTGCCCCGTAACTGAATATTTCTAATCACTGGGTAGAATGAGGGCAACTCCATCTACATTTCCTTCTAAACTTTCTGACAACAGCTTACATTTACACCCAATAGGTATCTGTCCCAATATTCAAATGAAATTTTAAAAAAATAGCCTAAGAACACCTGGGTGGCTCAGTTGGTTAAGCGTCTGCCTTTGTCTCAGGTCATGATTCCAGAGTCCTGGGATCAAGCCCTACTTTGGGCTCCCTGCTCAGTGGGGAGTCTGCTTCCCTCTCTCCCTCTGCTCCTCTCCTCTACTTGTGTTCTTTCTCTCTCTCTAATAAATAAATAAAATCCTTAAAACAAAAATAGCCTAGACTATTCAATTTTCCCAGAATAGCTTATCTGTAATAAAGGTTCAAGTTTATTATGTGACATCAATATAATGAAAATTACTTACATCTCGATCTACTGTAGTTGCAAAGCCAATGGCTTCTTTTTGTGTACAGTTAACAGCTTTCTGAAGGGTATAAATAACTTGTTCATAGGTATGCACCTCATCATTAAACAGCATGCAATAGTAGGTATCCCTCTTCTCTCTGTGGGGTAAAACATTAATTATATATTATCTAACTGCATATTCTCTAGCTCCAGGCTGATTAAGTAAGAGCACACTTGGTTCTAGTGCTAGGGGATGTGCTAGGTACTGGGCACATATCTATAGCAAAGTCATCTGTGGTCCCCATGCTCCATGACACCACCATCTGTTGGGGAAGATATGTATTTGACATGTAATTCTAAGGGAACTGGCTTTTATCAAGAAGAACAAAAAACTGCAACAGGGTAAAATAGGTCTGGGACTTCAGAGAACTGCCAGAGAAGTAATCTGAGACCCAAAGTCAAACTGGCTATCAATGGTTCTAAACTGGAGGCACTTCTCCACTAACTCCCATAGACTCCCATAGACTAACTCCCACTTGGCAATGTCTAGAGACATTTTCTGTTGTCATGATTGGGGCAGGAGTGCCACTGGCATCTAGCAGTTAAGGGCCAGGGATCCTGCTAAATATTTTACAACCCACTGGGGCATCTGGCTGGCTCAGTTGAAAGAGCATGTGACTCTTGATCTCGGGGTCATGGGTTCAAGCCCCACTTGGGATTTATATCAGGGATCCTAAAAAAAAAAAAAAAATAAGTAACAGGTGTGCCTTAAAGTTCACTTTGCTACCATGTGGAGAATGAATTGTGAGGGACAATAATAAATATAGGAGTTCAGCTAGGGAGGCAATGTTGTCAATGATGAAATTAATTAATTTGGAGTAGGACAGCAGTAATGGAGAAGAACAAAAGTTATATGATTTGATGGAGGAAGAACCAGCTGGGTTTGAAATCTAAATGGGTATAGGTGATTCAGGTTTCTGTGTAGATGGAATGCCATCTACTAAGTCAGGAAAACAGTATAAGAGAAGCAAGTTACATTCTTTTCCCTTCTATACTGGTGATTTTGAACCTATAATGAAACAAAAAGATAAAAACAAAACTATTCTATTCTCTATGGTCTAAATTTGTATCTTTGATCAACGGTTCCCAACTCGAAGTACATCTTGTTTTTACTGTGCTTTGAAGACACTGTAGGTTTTGTTTTTTTGTTTTGTTTTTACAAACTGAAGGTTTGTGGCAATGCTGTGTTGAGCAAGCATCTTCAGTGCCATCTTTCCAACAGCATTTGCTCATGTCATGTCTCTGCATCATGTTTTGGTAATTCTTGCAATACTTCAAACATCTTCATCATTATTATATTTGTTACGGTGACCTGTGATCAGTGATCTTTGATGTTACGGTCATAATTGTTTTGGAGCACCAGGAACCACATCAATTTAATATTGCAAACTTAGGTATAAATGTTGTATGTGTTCTGACTGCTCCACAGACCAGCTGTTTCCTGTCTCTCTCCCTCTCCCTGGGCCTCTGTATTCTGAGACAACTGAAACTCTGTAATGGTCTCTAAGTGCTCAAGTGAAAGGAAGAATCAATCAATGTAGCAACCTTCACTGTTGTCTTATTTTAAGAAACTGCCACAGCCACCCCCACCCTGCTCAGTCAGCAACAACATTGAGGCAGGACCCTCGATTATGACTCCCTGAAATCTCAGATGATGGTCAGCATCTTTTAGCAATGAATTATTTTTAAGTTAAGGTTATGTACTTTGTTTTTTTATACATAATGTTACTACACTACAGCATGGTGTAAATCTAACTTTCACGTGTACTGGGAAACCAAAAAATTCATTCGACTTGCTTTATTGCAGTGGCCTGGAAACCAACCTGCAATACCTGCAAGATACTGTGAAGATACATTCATACGACATATATGGGTATGTGTGGACATATGTGAAGATTCATATGGCAATATGGACACATGTGAAGATAGATTCGTAAGGCACTATTTTCAACATTTCCAAAAAAGTATAATTAACATCTCACTTTATTAAAAAACACTGGAGTGTCTAAATATCTAGAACAGTACTGGAAAAGCAAAAAAGAAACCACTGATGTTCACCAGACCCTCACTTCAACTTGTAATCAACCTTAAATATGAACAGGACTCCAACAAACTTGGTTAGAATTAAAAGTTAAAGGGAAGGTTGTTTGAGGCAGGCACATCACATGGAAAAGTAAGCCTCTAGCCTTAATACAGCTATGGCAGAATCCAACTCTCTAGTCACAAGTTTGCGACCTCCTCAATAATCAAAATGCAAACAGTAAAAATGTGAGAGTTATCAGGTTTATCACACAAAGAACAGAAAAGTGCCTGTGCCTGAAATATGAGGCTTAAGTAAACTAATCAATGAACAGGGAGAAATCTCTACCAACTAAGTGAATCACACATATTTAAAAACTCTGAAATAAAGTATTACTGAAAACTAATTACTAGAAGAGAGTATGTTCGATCTTAGCTGTATTAAACTTAATTTGAGGAATTAGAATCAAAATGCTTAAAACAGAGTTTGAGCAAATACGAATACAAAGAATAAAAGGGCTGTACTTACATTATCTCTAAATCTGCTGGCAATTCACTTTCTTTTTCCCAGGTTAGTATTTCCACTGCATATCTAAACATAATAGCAAAAATGTTGTAGGTTCTTGCTATCACATCTTCTGATAAATGCACAAGAGGATCCTGTTAAGAACAGAAAATAAAAACTGCAACCATCTTAAATGCATATTAATTCTTCTCTTTCCTGTTCTGCCTCCACCCCTCAAAATACTACTGTGAACAGCTGACTGATCTCCCAGCTTTGGCTTCTCTTCAGGTTGATCCTGTACATCCTACCAAATCAAGCTTCCTGAACCATTTTGTTTATAATGATCCCAATTACTGGATAACCTAAACATAATCAATGGCATCCCAAGGCCTGATGAATAAATCTAAAAATTTTAGAATGGCATTCCAGGATCTTTAAAACCTAACATCAAACCATCTTTATAGATTCATATCCTACTAACCCCCAATTTCCAGAATAAACAAAGTAATGATACCCAAGGACAGATAATTTAGTTTATAGGTATAAAGGAGAGCCTCATTTTCAGCCTGACTCTAAAGGGTCAGAAAACAAGTTCAGAAAACCACCCCCTGATGCTGTAAGAATCACTCCCTTGTCTTTTTTCAGCAGTGCATGTCATGTATGTATGGAAGAGGAACTTTGCACCTTATACTTAACAGGGAGTAAGTCACAAAAATTCTAGGTTAATGTGAAAAAGTATTACTGTAAATATATATTAAGTTTATCATACCTTTTAGGCAAAATGTTTTACACAATTTTAATCTTAATGCTTTGCTTGTTACCTAGCTTAATTACCATGTAGTATTTTATTCATTCCTCAAATCATAAAATAGTATGTTATGGGGCGCCTGGGTGGCTCTGTAAATTCAGCATCCAACTCTTGACTTTGGGCCATGTCCTGATCTCAGGGTTGTGATACTGAGCCCAGCAGTGGGCTCCCTGGTGAGTGGGGAGTCTGCTTGAGAGATTCTCTCTTCCTTTCCCTCTGCTCCTCCCCCATCTTGTGCACAAGCTCTCTAAAATAAATATATCTTGGGGCGCCTGGGTGGCTCAGTGGGTTAAAGCCTCTGCCTTCGGCTCAGGTCATGATCTCAGGGTCCTGGGATCGAGCTCCGCGTTGGGCTCCCTGCTCAGCAGGGAGCCTGCTTCCTCCTCTCTCTCTGCCTGTCTCTCTGCCTACTTGTGATCTCTGTCTGTCAAATAAATAAGTAAAATCTTTAAAAAAAAATAAATAAAATAAATATATCTTTACGAAAAAGGGAAAATCAGTATGCTCCAACATCATGGAATGGGAATCAACACATTACTGCAAATGTACATAAAAGATACAGATTTTTTGTACATCCTCACCAAAGATAAGCCTAGTGGAACTGATACAAAACACATGGAAATGGGGAATAAAAAGAACGGAAGAAAAAAGACAGACTCCTAAAGGAGATGGGTATAGAGTGTGAAGAACATAAGAAAATGTAAGAGTAAGAAGATTTTTATAAGTCTTATAGGACTTTTTACCTACAATCTTCTCAATGGTCTGCTTTATATGTCCCATGGGAAAAATTTTTTTTATCCTACTAGCAAAGTTTATTTTACTATTTCTTACAGAGACTAGAAGTCACTAACATAGTGAAACCATCCATCCAAAGAAGGAACTAGAACTGGTACCTTCTGGGGATTCATAAAAGAATGGGTATTAATAATAATATGAACCTCCAGATGCCTGTGTGGCTCAGTCAGTTAAGTGCCTGCCTTTGGCTCAGGTCATGATCTCAGGGTCCTGGGATGGAATCTTACATCAGGCTCCTTTCTCAGCAGGGAGCCTGTTTCTCCTTCTGCCTGCCACTCTCCCTGTTTGTGTGCGCTTTGACAAATAAATAAATAAAATCTTAAGAAAAGGGGGGAGGGCCGCCTGGGTGGCTCAGATGGTTGAGCACCTACTTTTGGCTCGGGTTGTGATCCCAGGGTCCTGGAATGGGGCCCCGCATTGGGCCATCTGCTAAGTGGAGAGCCTGCTTCTCCCTCTACTGTTTCCCCTGCTTGTGCTCTCTTGCTCTGTCAAATAAATAAATAAAATCTTAAAAAAAATATTAATAATATGAACCTCTTTCTACCCCAAAATAGAAAGCAGAATCAAAGTTCAGTTTGCTTGGTGATATTACCTTGCTATATAGTCACTCATTTCTCACAATTATGTCCCATAATACAAGACATTTACAGAAGGAAAGAATTACAATAAACAGAATTTATAAGAACGAAACAGGTCCTGAAACAGAAACAAATGCCTATTCTTGAGAATCCAAGACAGTAGTATTCAAACTGTTCTATAAAATCCGAGGGCCTGATAAAGCTGTTTCCTGTTTAAATTACACATCGACTTAAAAATATATAATTATTCGGGGGGTGGGAGGTTGGGGGAGCCTGGTGGTGGGTATAGTGGAGGGCACGCATTGCATGGAGCACTGGGTGTGGTGTAAAACTATGAATTCTGTTACGCTGAAAAGAAATTAAAAAATAAATAAATAAATAAATATATATATAATTATCTATATTTTAAAATGGTAATGTAAAAATACACTCTAAGATGTATAATATTACATACTGGGGATCACCAACTAGTAATTTTGCCATTACATTAACCCAATTTGGGGCAGGGCTAGGAATAAAGACTTTTCCTACCATCTTTGCATACACGTTAACATCCTCAAAGATGGTCACTGATTAAGAAGAATTATTTCTGGTGACACTTAGGGGGCAGAGTCAGTTAAGTGTCTGACTCTTGGTTTCAGCTCAGGTTACGATCTCAGGGTCATGAGATCAAGTCCCCCATTGGGCTCCATGCACACTGTGGAGTCTGCTTAAGATTCTCTCTCCCCCCTCCTGCCTCACTTGCTCACATACGTGCTCTCTCTTAAAAAAACAAAAAGGAAAAAAAAAAGATTTCTGCAGTGAAAGGATGCTAGGCTATGCAAGTCCACTCATAGATACAATGGTAAATTAAATGCTAAGAAAGACTTCTGCTCAAAGTGCTCTTATGATAGCATAAGTCAGCTGGAATTTATAAATAAATGATCATCTCACCCAATACTGTATTATCAATTATGATTAATAATTGTAGTTATTTGATTACATTTATTTTATAGAATGCAAACCCTGGTCAGTGAGTCAACTGTGAGTTACTCTTCTTTCAAACTGGAAGAACACAAGGCATATTACTAAAAAGGATATCTGTGCTTACGTTAGAAGGCAGTGGGAATTATGGAAAACTAGTTTTTTATGTCATACATTTTTTTAAAGATTTTATTTATTTATTTGACAGTAGAGATCACAGGTAGGCAGAGAGACAGGCAGAGAGAGAGAGAGAGGAGGAAGCAGGCTCCCCGCTGAGCAGAGAGCCCAATGTAGGGCTCAATCCCAGGACCCTGAGATCATGACTTGAGCCAAAGGCAGAGGCTTTAACCCACTGAGCCACCCAGGCGCCTGTCATACACTTTTTAAAAAAAAGATTTTATTTATTTGACAGAGAGACAGACAACAAGAGCAGGAACACAAGCAAGGGGAAGGGCAGGGGGAGAAGCAGGCTTCCCTCTGAGCAGGGAGCCTGACACAGGGCTCAATCCCAGGACCCTGGGATCATGACCTGAGCCGAAGGCAGATGCTTAACATCTGAGCCACCCAGGCACCCCTGTGTCATTTTTTAAAGTGTAAGCATATACGGTATTACAATAACAGTTTTAACTGTTGTCATATGCAAATAAGCTATGAATAAGGACTTTTCCCGTACTCCCCAACTGAAACTAGTAATAAACTAGAAACTAAATAATTATCAAAACAACCTCACTTATTTCAAAGTTGACTTTCTAGCAAGTAATTAATACACATTTCAACTGATAAAAAGTAAATTCATTAATAATACCACTTTTAGTGTCCACTGATAAATGGATAAAGAAGCTGTGGCATATATATATGATGGAATATTACTCAGCCATAAAAAAGAATAAATCTTGCCATTTGCAACAACATGTATGGATCTACAAGGTATAATGCTAAGTGAAATAAATCAGAGAAAGACAAATACCACATGATTCACTTATGTGGAATTTAAGAAACAAAACAAATGAGCAAAGAAAAAAGAGATAAACAAAAAACAGACTCTTAAATTCATATATGGAATCAAACTGGTGTTTAGCAGAGGGTAGGTAGGTGGGGGATGGGTGAAACAGTTGAAAGGAATTAAGAGTAGACTTATCCTGATAAGCAGTGAGTGATGCAAAGAACTGGTGAAACATTATATTTTGTACCTAAAGCTAATATAACATTGTATACTAATTACACTGGAATAAAACAATTCTTTTATCTCTTTTATTATTGGGATTTTAAAATTAGAATTTTATTTAAAAAAAAAAAGCAATTCCACTGCTGAAAATTATTTATAAAATCAGTGTAATGTAGCATCATCAACAGCCAGATTACGGAAGGAGCCCAAATGTCCACTGACTAATGTATGGATAAGGAAGATGTGAGATACACACACACACACACAAACACACACACACACACACTGTAATACTACTCAGCAAAAAAAATGAATGAAATCTTGCCATTTGCAACAATGTGGGTGGAGCTAGAGAGTATTATGCTAACGGAAATAAGTCAGTCAAAGAAGCACAAATACCATATGACTTCACTCATATGGTGGAATTTAAGAAACAAAACAATGAATAAATGAACATTGGGGGAAAAGAGTGGCAAACCAAGAAACAGACTCTTAACTAGAGAACAAACTGATGGTTACTGGAGGAGAGGTGGGTGGGGGGGATGGGTTAAGTAGGTAATGGTAGGAGGGCACTTCCCCTGATGAGCACCAGGTGTTGTATGTAAGTGATGAATCACTAAAATCTACACTGAAACTAATATTACACTGTATGTTAAATAAAAATTTGGAGAATAAAATAAAATAAAATCAGTGCAAAATACCGTTAAAGAATTCCATACTGGAGTCCATACTACCATTAAAACACTTTGGGCAAATTTTCTAACCTCTCCTAAACCTCAAGCTTCTGCACCTATAAAATATTCATAACAGCAGTATTTATCTTATAGGGCTGTTCTGAGAATTAAATGAGGTTGTTCACTCAGTGCATTTGTTAATGAATTAAATCTCACTTCAAAAAGGATTTATAGCAACTTAAGAATACATCCAAAGTATAGTATTAAAAAAAAATAGATGTACAAAGAGGGCAAAAACAGAATAAAGGTAGGAAAATGAAATCAAGATAACATGTTTATTATAGAGACATATCATATAATTTCGAACAGCTACTATAGACAGGCACTGTTTCCAAACATTTGACTCCATTTCCCAAAAGCTTCAATAAGAGGAAACAATCAGTTACCAGACTCATAGAAAGAGAAAGTAACATTTCCTGATGCAGAAACCTAAGAGAAGTTTCTCAGAGTTCCTATGAAGATTATCAAAGGGGACTCTAGCCTTCTTACTCACCCTCCATGCCCAAAGGGCCCATTTGGAAACCTGGTCTGGCATTTACTACTGTCACAGTGATGGGAGATGCTATTGCCATTTAGTGAGGGGGAAGCAGGTATAATAAACACAACGCTTCTGACAACATACACATGGGGTCGGCAAACTCTTCTGTGAAGAGTCAAATACTGTCTCTTAGTTTTTGTAGATTATAGGGTCTTTGTTGTAGCTACTCAATTTTTCTATTGTAGTGGAAAAGCAATTTTGGACAATTAATACAAGCATTGCTGTGTTGCAATAAAACTGTTTTATAGAAACCAAAATTTGAATTTCCTATCATTTTCACATGCCACAGATACCATCCTATTGATTTTTCCCAAGTATTTAAAAATATAAAAACCATTCCTAACTTATGGTGGTGCCAGTAACAGGTTGAAGATAAGATCTGGCCTGTGGGGCCACAGTTTGCTGACCCTTGGCTTATACAATAATAAAATGTCCCATTCCAAATGCAAAGATTTGAGAAGACCTGTGGAAGTGCTAAGCATTATCCCTATAGAAGTGTATTAAGTTTTTTCCAACTTTTTCTTAAGATGCAGGCCAAATGTATAACAAAAATAACTCAATAAAAATCAATCCTATGACAGATTTTTTTAAAGTACACTGCAAATATTATATAGCTTTCTTCCATTTCAAGCACAAAATATAAAAAACCTAGATATATGTATAAATTTAATGAGTGGGGACCAGAAATGCTAAACATAATGCTATTTTAAAAATAGCTTCTCTTACAGTCTTATCCTTGAGGACTTCATTTCTCTTAGCTGAATTCTTAAACAGGAATTAAATGGCAGAGTCTGGAGGTTTTATTTTCTGCCAAGTTGCTGAAGTATGAAATCTCCAGGCAGGACCATATAATTTCAGCCAGGAAGGTGATCTTGGTAACATCTTCAGGAAATTAACTCAAGTCTGCACTATTAGATAGCAACCCTACTAATGTATGAGGATAAGATCAAAAGAGTAAAATAAAACAAATTTTCTTAGTAATTTAAGTCTACTCTAAAACAAAGACTGAAAGATAACAGAAGTCCTAAGGTTTTTCTTTTCAAATTTACTGAGATAAAAATCACAGTACCTAAACTTAACCATTTTAAAGTAAACTACTCTGTGGTATTTGCTACATTCATAATATTGTTCCACTACCACATCTATAGAATTCCAAAACATTTCTATTACTTCAAAGTAAAAACCCTTACCCATTAAGCAGTTTCCCCCCATTCTCCTCTTCCCCCTGCCTTGGCAATCACCAGTATGAGTTCTGTCTAAAGATTTACCGCTTTTCGATATTTTATATCAATGGAATCATACAATATGTGGTATTTTGTGCCTGGCTTCTTTTACTTAGCATGTTTCGGCAGGTTCATCCAAGTTGTACCATGTATCAGTATTTCATTCCTTTTTACCTCGGAGTAATATTACACTATAGCTATATACCACAATTCCATCCATCCACCCATAGATGTTACGGGTGATACTTATTTGAATACTTGTTTTCAGTTCTTTTGGGTATATATCCAAGAGTGAAATTATAGGTTCATATGGCAATTCTGTTTAATTTTTGGAGGAACAGTCAAATTGTCAAATTGTTCCACAGCACTGAATCATTTTGCATCCTGTTTAAGCAATGTACAATGGCTCTAATTTTTCTACATCCTCGCCAACACACACATTCTTTCTTTCTGATTATAGCCATCTTAGTGGGTGTGAAGTGGTTTCAATGTGCATTTCCCTAGTAACTAATGATGCTGAACATGTTTTCATGTGTTTGTTGGTCATTTGTATTATATCTTCTTTGGAGAAAGGTCTATTCAAGTCCTTTGCCCATTTTTAACAGGGTTATTTGTGGTTTTGTTGTTGACTTCTTACATATTCTGGATACTAGACCCTTGTCAGATACATTAAATTCCCCCTTATCCACAGCTTCAGGCACTCCCAAGGCAACTGCAGACTAGAAGCTGATAGTCCTTCTCATGTACACTCAGAAGCTCAACAGTAGCCTACCATTATCTTACGATATCTGTGGCATTCACCTTACTTCATCTCATCAAAGTAGGCATTTTACTATCTCATATCATCACAGTACAATATTATAAGAACAAATGAGTGAGGGCACATTCACATAACTTTTATTATAATGTTACTATCAGTCTCTTACTGTGCCTAATTCATAAATTAAATTTTGTCATAGGTATGTATGTATAAGAAAAAACAGTCTATGCAGGGTTTGGTACCATCCATGATGTCAGGCATTAACGGGGGGTCTTAGAACATATCCTCCACAGATAAGGAGGGATTACTGTATAAAAATTTGTAAATGTTTTCTCCCATAGTTTTATACCAATTTTCAATTTTTTTAGAAGCACGGCTCTTTTTGTCAAATACAGCTTTTCTATTTGTATTTTTACAAATGGAACTCTAATACAGTATATAAAAGAGATAATAGAGCTCCTTCAATAGAAGTGGAGAACTCTGAAATCCTGATCACTGGGCATCTGTCACAAATCCTAAAACACTTATAGAAAGCAAATGAAACACAAAATATGTTTTCCATAGCACTCAATCACTTCATACAAATTTTTAAAAAAATATTTTATTTATTTATTTGACAGAGATCACAAGTAGGCAGAGCAGCAGGCAGAGAGAGAGGGGAAAGCAGGCTCCCCGCTGAGCAGAGAGCCTGATGTGGGGCTCAATCCCAGGACCCTGAGATCATGACCTGAGCCGAGGGCAGGGGCTTAACCCACCGAGCCACCCAGGTGCCCCACTTCATACAAATTTTAATCTGTCCTAAACACAGTGGAACACAGTCTAAGACATTGTTCCATACCATAAAATCTTAGTCAAATTTTGAGACCTGTAAGGGATGTGCACCAGAAGCACTACTAATGTTCGCTTGTCGTAGATCTATATAGCAGACCTACTAACAATGCATAAGTACTTCAAATGTCCCTACCTCTCTGCCATTTAAAAATAATATGTGAAATAAGGATCTTGAATCAAACATCAAACTGTCAGAAATAGCAGAGATTTATGCATTTATTTAGTAAGAGTCCACTACATTTTTACAAATATCATTTAGAGAAAAATAATGCAGAATCAATTACTTTAAAAAGCACATATTTACAGCTGGAGTGACTATAATGGGTACTGAGCAGTAAACTGTCTTTATACTTGGTCCTATCACATAACCAATGGTTGTGATAGGCAAGCTGGTGATTAGGACTGGCTGCTGTGTACGCTTACAGAAAAAAAAGGTATCTAGCCTACAAAACCTTAGTCACAACACAACTATACAAAAACCAAACAAGTTAACTAGTCTCTATATATGGGAAAAATATCCTTCAATGATAAATGAGGACTTAAAGCAAAACCTCAAATAATAAATCCAAATTAAATTAAATTTCCAAAATTTCAAGTGAGTACTACCAGCAATGGCATGGCATCCATAAAATGCAAAAAACTTACAAAGTATACCTGGCCACTGGTTATAGTGACAGGACTATTTTGCTTACCCACATCTCATAAGTTAATTCCTATATCTGAAAGTATTTCAAATTCGTGGTTAAAACAGTATTTCCTTAAAAACAACTTAGCGAAAATGTTTTTACCTCTTCTTCCTCAATTTCAGAGGTGTTAAGTTCATGTTTTTGACAGTAAGGACCCTCTTTCCAAGCTTCAGTATCACCACAGTCACAGAAACCTCCACCTCCTGATGTTGTCATCTTGAAAAAAAATTGTAAAGTATCTTGTCAATAAGTGTTTACTGAAGGCTATCAGATTATAAATAAGAATCAAGTGCTAAGGAAATAACATTGTTAAAGTGTTTAGTTCCTTTGGAGGAGTAAAATTAAATAAAAGGCCAAAACTCTCAATGTTTTAAAGCTTAAATAAGCCTACACAATTTAAGCAATTTCAAAATAAAATAAACTACTTTGTAATGTCTAATAAACTACAGATATTTTAAAGAGGTAAAATGTGTCCACCTATAGGATTTCCTTAATTAAGAAAATCATGAGGGTTCTCCTGCTGGGTTTGGTATAATGTCAGTATCAATGCCATCAGGTTAAGTGCTTAATGTAACATAACAGATTCCAGTAATAAAGGTAACTACAGTTGCTTTCCCCCAGGAGGAGTCTCATGAGAGTGCTACAACTGCGTTAGATAATGTGACCAACAAAAACCACAGAAATAGTTTGTTTTCCTTTTCTAACACCCTCTACATAGCCTTCTTTGACAAGGAAAGTAATGTTCAATTAAGACTGTCCAGTGAGAAAGTTTTCACCACCTGCAGGGTTCAAGAATTATTCATAGTTCCCTAAGATACGGCAATGATTCAAGGAATCTGGCAAGACAGACTTATTATTTAATTATCAGAAATTCTGCTTTAAAAAGAGTACTATGAGAGTTTAGGAGTGGGTATTTGATGCAAACTTTAGAATGAGCCCTATTATATTCTGCCCCCCAAAAGTTATCTGTGTGTTATATATCAAAATATAATTAATGTAAACCCACAAATGACAGTTATTCCCAGGGGCTGCAAGGATATATACCAAGAAACACGGGCAGGCAACCATTTGGAAAATGAAAACCCTGTAGCTTCTGTGCTTCTTATGGTTACCCAAGATAGGTAAAGCAGCTTAAAGGAAACTGGGATTCTCTTACCGATTTAGGAAAATAAAGAGAACATACAAAGATCCAAGGGGTCCAATTTTGTATGTTTTAGCTCATCATTATCAATACTCGGGTAGAGTGAAGAAAACAGAAGGAAAAGTCCTGAGCCAATAGGGCTCCTGAATTAATAACAAGACTGCAATATTCCTCTTCATGATTTGAGATTAGGGTGCAAAGTTCTAGCTACTAACACTTCCCTAACTTTTAAATGTCCAAGGCTTTGTCTTCAATATCCAGTAGAGGAATCAACCAGGATAGGCTTAGCAATAATCTGCCTTTGGTCAGATCCCTGATTTAAAAGCAAACATATGTGATTTTTGGAAAAGTACTGGTTGCATTATAGCAGTAGAAAAATAATAAAATACGTGGGTGTCATGTTCCGGGATTGGGCCCTCTTCTACAATGCAGAAGATGCCTCTTTAATATTAAGAAATGACAAGTCTTCTGTAGAAGATGACTAACAGAATATTTCTTAAATTTCCTGACACTTTCCCCTACCCCTTTTCTCACACATCCTTCCCTTCAGAACCTCCCTCCTGGTTTTACGTCTCACCTTTACCCTCTAATTTTTGATAACCTTCTGCATAAACAGAGAATTATGACAATAATAAACATAAGGAAATAGCAAAACAGACTAGTTAAAAACCAATATGCAGGAACTGGTATCTGTGCTGTCGTTCCTAAACCATGTGTTCAAGTCTGGATTCACAATTCGTTTCTATACTGCTATCATACGTTTAACAGTATTTAAATAACACATTTATTAAACTACTCTCCTCCATTATAATGTTAAATTTTGGAATTTAAAAAAGGCAGAAAAGGTATCTAACATAAAATTTAATAGTTGGGTATGGTTATTATCTGGACATTACTAACCCTATATCGATGGTCTCTGTGAATACTTCCCAAAAAGCACTCCATGCATAAAACACAAGTTGGATCAACTGCACAGTCTCTGTAAAGTTAAAGAAAAAAAAAATCAGGGTGTCATAAAAAAAAACCTGTATTTCACAACATAATATTTCAGTTGGAATCCATCCTAGAAAAGCCAGAATAGTGAACTGCCTTCGTGTTAGAAGAAAGGAAGTATTATTTCCAAAGATCTGTCAGATCTTTGGGCAATGAAGTCAGCTTAAGAACCTGATTCTTACACTACTGGATATGTATTATCTTGTACTAGATTTGGGCGAATCATATTTTCATCTCACTTCAGTTGTCTCATTTGCTTTCCTCATACTGCCAGTTAGATACATTTATAGATCATATCTTAAACAAGAGACTCCCTATACTTCCATGAAATGAGATAGGGAGTTACAAAAATCTTTAAATTTTCCCTTATCCTAGTTACTGCAACCTGATAGGCAACCATTCCTCCGTGCTTACTCTGTGTTCTTTTATTTATATACACTCTTTCAGAATGTTTTTGAGTGCATGTATTTTTAATGCATATAACTCTTATTATATCATGTATCTCATTCTGTTACTTTTTCACTTCCATAAATAATTCATTCATATTATAAGTGAACATCTGATTTGTTGCTTCTAATCACTACATAATATGTCATGGCATTTTTCCAAAATATTTTCTCTCTCTACTCTCCCTGTACTGGACACATGGATTAACTCCAATGCCTTTCTACCATATATAATGCTGTAATAAAAGCAGTATAAATGTGTTCTTACAGATGTGTCTGAGACTTTCTTTGGCACATAAACTCAGGAGCAGAATGCTGGGTCATATACATGTCAAGTTCTTAATTTGAATGCCATGCTACTGTCCAGAGTGGCTACATATCCCCTACCAGTGTAGGAGGATTTTTATAGCCCTGCATCTTCAATGCATTTGGTTTTATCTAGTTTTCTAATATATACAAGGCCAATATATTTGAAATGGTATATTACTGTTTAAATTTGCATGTCCTGATTGTTAATATGTTTGATCAACTCTTCAAATGTTTATTGCTTTTGGGGTTTCCTTTTCTATAAATTGTCTTTGCCCATTTTCCTGCTGGGATCGCTTTATTTTATTTGCACAATCTAATCTAGAGAATATAATCACTTGGCAATATCAAACACTGCAAATATTGTCTCTCATTTGTTACCTGTATATTAATTTTGCCTATGGGTCCTTTGTTAAATAGAAGTACCTATTTTGATGCAATTAAATTCATACATACACCTTCAACTGGTTTGTATTTTGAGGTTTTAAGAAGTTCTTTCCTGGGGTGCCTGGGTGGTCAGTCGGTTAAATGGCTGCCTTTGGCTCGGGTCATGATCCCAGGGTCCTGGGATTGAGCCCCACCATCAGGCTCCCTGCTCAGCAGGAGGCCTGCTTCTCCCTCTCCCACTGCTTGTGCTCTGTCAAATAAATTAAATCTTAAAAAAAAAAAAAAAAAAGTAGTTCTTCCCCAAACCCAGGTCACAAAAATATTCTTTATTTTCTTCTGTTAACCTTTTGGTTTTATCTTCCACATTTAGGTGGAATACATTATACCTTTGCATATGATATAGAATAAAGTTTAACTTCTCAATACATACTGAGCTCTTTTTTTCTCAACACCATCTACTAAACGATCTAACTTTTATCTATCAGTTGTGGTGTCATTTTTGTAATATATTAAGTTCCCACATCTCCTTGGGTCTACATCTCAGCTAATATGTGCAAGTAGTCTATTTATTCCTACACCATACCATGTTATATTACTATAGCTTTGTAGTATATCTGAATATCTGCTGGAAGTTCCCTTTTTTCTCTTTTTTAAAAATGTTGACGTAGCTATTCAAAAACTCTTCTTTATTCTTCCACACATCACTTAGGATAAGTGTACAGAACTTCTCAAAAATATCTAGCTAAAATTCTGACAGAGGTTACTTAGAATTCATTGACAAACTTCAGGAGTAAGAACACTGTTATAAGAGAAAATTACCACGTCCATGATTATTTCTTAAGTTTTCTACTGAAGTTATAAAGTTTTCTTCAGGTAAATCCTTTATGTTCTTGATTAGATTAACATTTAGATACTCTCCAGGTTTTAAGCGATAACATTTTTTCTCTGCCTGCCTCTCTGCCTACTTGTGATCTCTCTCTGTCAAATAAATAAAATCTTTAAAAAAAATTTTTTTTCTAGTTGCTTAAAGATGATGAAAAGTAGCAGCGCTAATTTTTAGGACCCTTGATGAAACTTAAGGCAGTTCTTACAGTTTGTTGAATTCTGTTGTGTTTTTCTCGCAAGGTAAATGAATATATATAGTCTGTATATGACAATTTTATCTCTTTCCTTACAATATTAATGCATTTTATTTTTCTTCCTTTATGCTGTTGACAAGGACCTCCAATGATATATTAAATAGCAGCAGTAAGAGTAAGCACCCTTGCCTTGCTTTAGATATTAAAGAAAAACATATCCAAAGGTTCTCCATTAGTATTATGTTCATAGTAGGTTTACTAAGAATGTGACCTTCTGGGGGGGAAAAAATCATGCATGTATCTTGCCTTTTCTTTCCTATCTAAACTATATCTGAAGCTAATCAGAGGATTAAGGAAGGACTGTGCTTCTTTTATAAAAGACAAGCTAATAAAGGAAATGACAAGTTAGAATATTTTGCTACCTCCTAATAAAATAATGATCTAAAAAACAAGCATCAGTGACATTAAATAAAAAGGTTAAAGAAGATCTTTTTAATGGTTGCATCTGCCATGTACCTAAACCCACTTATCATCTTAACAAACAAAAAAAGTCAAACAAGCATCATGTGCTTCCTGACATTAAGAATTAAGCACATCAATATTTATGAAGTTATAATTCCCAATATCAATAATTCCCAATATCAAATAACAATTTAATCATGCCTAACTACCTGTTTAGAGGACATACAAGAAATGAAAAAACATGTTAAGCAACACCCTGGGGACACAATAAACAAATCCAGACTGTGGAAAATTCCACAGGACAAATGACCTGGTTTCTTAGTAATATAAATGGAAAAAAGAAGAAAAGAAAAAAAAATGAGAGAGAAGAACTATTACAGATTAAAAGAAAAAATGAGGAATAACAGCCAAATGCAATGTATGGACTTTGAATCTACCTGTGAGTCAATCAGGACAATTCCACTCAGTCTAGGTATTAAATAATGTTAAGGAATTAGTGTTAATTTTTTTAGGATGTTAATGGTTGTAGAGAAAAAAGCTATATTCTGAGTAAAAAGGCATGCTGTCTGGAATTTGCTTTAAAGTAATCTGGCAGATGGAGTGCCTGGGTGGCTCACTCAGTCAAGCATCGGACTCTTGACTTTGGCTCAGGTCATGATCTCAGGGTCATAGACTGAGTCCCTTGCATCAGGATCAGCACAGGCGGTGGAGCCTGATTAAAATTCTCTCTCTCTGCAACCCCCCCTCCTCCCGCCGACACAATGTTCTTGCTCTCTCTCTCCCAGAATCCTGGGATCATGAACTGAGCCAAAAGCAGATGCTTAACTGACTAAGCCACCCAGGTGTCCCTGCTTGCTCTCTCTTAAAAAAAAAAAAAAAAAAATCTTGCAGAGCAAGAGAAAAAAGTGTGTGAGTATATGTGTGTGCATAAAAAGAGTTGCCATATGTTGGTAATAGCTGAAGCTGAGCAGTAAGTACATTTAAGATTCATCATACCATTCATTCACTCTATTTTTAATGTTTCTAACAAAAAGTTTCTAAAAATCCAACACCAAAATATCCAGTAGTTTGCTAAGAACTTATATCATAAACAATCGCTGAAATTTATATGCTTTTCAGAATCAACTCAGAAAGTTTTCTTCTCTATTAAAATGGTGAATTACACTAATAATTGTTATAAAGACGAACTATTTAGATTCCTGAACTAAACTCCTTTTAGTTTTATTCTTTTAGTATATTCCTGGATTCAGATAGCTAATATTTTATTTAAGATCTTTTCAGTTACATTAGTAAGAGAAATGGCTTTAGAATCTCTTGAATTTATCAGGGATTGAAAACAAGATTATATTAGGCTCATAAAGAGTATATTGGGCTCATAAAGAGTTAAGGCAGTTTTCACTTTTTCCAATTTTTTGTAGTAACCTGTGTAAAAGGGGAATTAATTTTCCTTTGAAATTTGGAAAATTTACCTATACAGTCATACCTAATTTGTGGAAGGGAAGATTTTTGATTACCATTCCAAAGTTTTTCATTCAAGCTGCCTATTATTTTTCTATGAATTTATCCATTTCATTGAAGTTTTTGAATTTTTTTTAGCATTTAGTTGTTTATAATTCTTGTATTTCAGAGGTTGCCAAGCTCTTTAGTGTCCATAGTTTTTTTTTTCAGGGTACCCCTACACTAAAAGAAACAATTGTTCTGTTTATCAAATAAGGCTCAAACAACTTAGTAACTATTGGTCACTGAACAATTTTTTAACACTTTGGAATCAAGGTGGACACTGTTACCTTCATTGCCTATTCCACAAAGTATCTGCTTTTCAATCACAGCAATGTTGAGGACCTAGCTTTGTAAGACATAACATCATCAAAAGGAATGCTTAATTGTGTTTCCCAATTTTTCATTTTGAATTTTATGTATCTGCATTCTTTTTATTCAGTCTTGTAAGGAAATTGGATTAATTCCAAAGAGTCAGTATATCTCAACTTTTTACTTTTATTTTCTGACCATTTCTCTTCTCTCTCTTTTGAGTGAGATCTACTGAGCTGGCTGTTTACCCTATTTATTTTTATTTTTTCTCTGAAATAATTTTATTCATAGGAAAGGTGCAAAATTGGTAGAGTTCCTTTATACCCTAAACAAATCTTTCCTCATGTTAACAATAATACAAGGAAATAAATATTGGCACAATATTATTAACTACAGCCCTTAATCAGAAGTAATCAGTTTTCCCATTATGGTCCCTTTTTCTCCTTCAGGATACAATACAAGATCCCACATTGTATTAGATGTCATAGCTCCTTAAGTCTCCTCCAAATCCTAACAGTTCTCTCGATTTTTGTGACCATACCCTTTTGAGGAATACTGGTTAGTTATTTTGTAGAGGTCTCACAATTTGGGTTTGTTTGACATATTCATGATTAGATTAAGTTAGGTATTTTTGGCAAAGATACTACAGAAGTGATGTTGCAGGAAGTGATGCTCTGTCAGTACACTGGAACATGGGGCACATGATGCTGATCTGATATGCAGTAGTACTGGTGGCATTAACTTTGCTTACTTTGTTAAGATGGTGTCTGCCACAATGTCCATAATAACCAAACTATGGAAAAGAGCCTAGATGTCCATCAACAGACAAACAGACAAATGGATAAAGAAGATGTGGTCTATACATACAATGGAATATTATGCAGCCATCAAAAAACACCAAAATCTTTGCCATTTGCCATGACATGGATGGAACTAGAGGGCATAAGCTAAGCAAAGTAAGTCTATCAGAGAAAGACAATTATCATATGATCTCTCTGATATGAGGAATCTGAGAAATAAGACATAAGATCATAGGGAAGAGGAGGGAAAAATGAAACAAAATGAAACTAGAGGAGGAGACAAAACACAAGAAACTCTTAATCTCAGGAAACTGAGGGTTGCTGGAGTGGAGGGGGGTGGGAGGGATGGACTTGGGGAGGGTATGTGCTATGGTGAGCATTAAAAATTGTGTAAAACTGATGAATCACAGACCTGTACCCCTGAAACAAATAATACATGTTAATTTTAAAAAATGGTATCTGCCAAATTCCTTCACTATAAATTTGCTACTGTACCTTTTATAATTAAATATATTTGGAGAGATACTTTGAGACTATGCAAATATCCTACTATTTCTCAAACTTTCATCTACTACTTTTAGCATTTATCAATGGATCTTGTCTACAGTTATTGATATGTTATTTGCCTAATGATAACTTTCTATTTTCTGCATTCCGGTCTTATTAATTAGAATTTTTCAGTATGGGAAAACTACTGAAAACATCTCTTCTCTCCCATTTATTTATTTATCCAAATACTTCTATCAGTGTGGGCTCATGAATATTTATTTTATTCTATGCGTTAGAGTTTAATCCAATCATTTTACTGTTCAAATGGTTTTAACTGTGACCACCAGGAGCTCTTTAAGGTTGGCTCCTATGCCCTTTCAACATGTTCCCTCTTTTTCTTGGGGAATTGAGCAACACAACATGTTCCAAACTTAATTTGTATTTTCTCTGTCCCAGCCCTGGAATCAATCATTTCATCATGGAGCTCTAATTCCTTTTATCGGACACTGGTATTAAGAAACCAGTGTCTGGGGGCACCTGAGTGGCTCAGTGGGTTAAGCCTCTGCCTTCGGCTCAGGTCATGATCTCAGGGTCCTGGGATCGAGCCCCGCATCGGGTTCTCTGCTCAGCAGGGAGCCTGCTTCCCTTCCTCTCTCTGCCTGCTTGTGATCTCTCTCTGTCAAATAAATAAATAAATAAATAAATAAAAGCAACCAGTGTCTGGGTATTAGATGTGCTCACTGCTACAGGAGTTCCATTGTTCTAGGCCCTTTCAGCAGACAAAACCAGGAAATGTATAGCTATTTTTTAGTATTTTATTTTTTTCATCGTGATAAGTGTACTCTTTAAACCCCATGCCCTATTTCCCCCATCTCCCACCCCCACCCCCGTTAACCATCAGTTCATTCTCTATAGTTAGAGTCTGTTTCTTAGCTTGTCTCTCTTTTCTCTGCTTGTCTGCTTTGCTTTTTAAATTCCACATGAGTATGATCACACAATATTTGACTTACTTCCCTTAGCAGTATACTTTCTAGCTTTATCCACATTGTTGCAAATAGCAAGACTTCTTTTTTTTTTTTTTAATGGCCAAATAATAGCCCATTGTATAATATATACCACATCCTCTTTACCCATTTCAACTACTGATGGACACTTGGGCTCTTCCACAGTTTGGCCATTGTGAATAATGCTGCAATAACCAAAGGATAATAAATATATCCTTTGAATGAGTGTTGTTGTATTTTGGGGGCAAATATCTGATAGTATGATTACTGGATCCTTAGGTATTTCTATTTTTAAGTTGTTGAGGAACCTCCATTTTGTTTTCCATATTGGGTGTACCAGTTTACATTCCTACCAATTGCTTTTTCTTCACATCCTCGTCAACACTTGGTTGTTTGTTTTGATTTTGGTCATTCTGACAGGTGTGAGGTGGTATTTCACTGTACTTTTGATTTGTAATTCCCTGATGAATGATGTTGGGCATCTTTTTCATGTGTCAGCCACCTATATGTCTTTTTTTTTTTTTAATTTTTTTTAAAAGATTTTATTTCTTTATTTGACAGAGAGAGATCACAGTAGACAGAGAGGCAGGCAGAGAGAGAGAGAGAGGGAAGCAGGCTCCCTGCTGAGCAGAGAGCCCGATGCGGGACTCGATCCCAGAACCCCGAGATCATGACCTGAGCCGAAGGCAGCGGCTTAACCCACTGAGCCACCCAGGCGCCCCCATCTATATGTCTTCTTTGGAGAAATGTCTGTTCATGTCTTCTGCCCATTATTAAATTGGATTACTTGTTTTTTGGGTATTGAGTTGTAGGAGTTCTTTACAGGTTTTGGATACCCTTTATCAATTATGTCATCTGCAAATAGCTTCTCCATAGGCTGCCTTTTAGTTTTGTTGATTGTTTCCTTCGCTGTGTTTAAGTTTTATTTTCTCTTGCCTTAGGAGATATATCTAGAAAAACACTGTTCCGGCTGATGTCAAAGAGATTACTGCTGATGCTCTTTTCAAGGATTTTTATGGTTTCAGGTCTCACATTTAGGTGTTCAATCCATTTTCAATTTATTTTTGTATATGATGAAAGAAAGTGGTCTAGTTTCATTCTTTTGCACGTGGCTGTCCAGTTTTTCTTTTGTTGAAGAGACTGTTTTTCCCCCTTGTATATTCATTCCTCCTTTCTTGAAAATTAACTGATCATACACTTGTAGTTTTATTTCTGGGTTTTCTATTCTGTTCCACTGATCTGTGTGTCTATTTTTAGGCTAGTACTATACCGTTTTAATTACTACCACTTTGGGGCGCCTGGGTGGCTCAGTCAGTTGAGCGTCCAACTCTTGAGTTTGGCTCAGGTCATGATATCAGGGTCCTAGGACTGAGCACTGATTTGGGTTCCATGCTCAGTGGGGAGTGTGCTTGAGGATTTCTCTCCCTCTGTTCATATACACATACACGCTTCCCTCTCTCTCTGATAAATCTTAAAAAAAAATTATTACCAATTTGTGTTTTTTTAAGATTTTACTTATTTATTAGAGAGAGAGAGCGCGCGCGCGCGTGCGCGCGCACGCTCAAGTACAAGGAGTAGGGAGGAGCAAAGGAAGAAGCAGACTTCCTTCTCAGCAGGGAGCCTGATGTGGGACTCAATCCCAGGACCCTGGATCATGACCTGAGTCGAAGGCAGATCTTAAAGGACTGAGCCACCCAGGCGCCCTATTTTGTAATGTAACTTGAAATTTGGGATTCTGATACTTTCATTTTTGTTTTTCTTTTTCAAGACTGCTTTGGCTATTCAGGGTCTTTTGTGGTTCCATACAGATTTTATGATTGTTCTAGTTCTGTGAAAAATGTGTTGATATTTTGATAGGGATTCCAGAGACTATGGATTGCTTTGGATAGTACAGACATTTTAATACTTGTTTTTCCAACTCATGAACATCCCATAGAATGTCTTTCCCATTTCCTTGCATTGTCTTGAATTTCTTTTATCAGTCGTTTATAGTGTTCAGAGTACAGGTCTTTTACCTCTTTGGTTAAGTTTATTCCTAGATATTTTATTGTTTTTGGTGCAATTGTAAATGGGATTGCTTTCTTAATTCACTTTCTGCTGCTTCATTATTAGTGTACAGGAATGCAACAGATTTCTGTTCATTGATTGTAAACTGTGACTTTACTGAATTTGTCTTATCAGTTCTAGTAGCTTTTTGGGGAAGTCTTTAGGGTCTTCTATATATACTATCACGTCACCTGCAAACACTGAGAGTTTTACTTCTTCCTTACCAATTTAGATGCCTTTAATTTATGTTCTCTAAATTGCTCTGGCTAGAACTTCCAGTACTGTGTTGAATAAAAGTGGTGAGAGTGGACATCCTTGTCTTGTTCCTGACCTTAGGGGAAAAGCTCTCAGTTTTTCACCATTAAATAGGATATTGACTGTGCGTGTTTCGTATAAGGCCTTTATTGTGCGGAGATATATTCCTTCTAGGACTACTTTGCAGAGAGTTTTTTCTCATGAATGGACGTTGTACTTTGTTAAATGCTTTTTCTGCATCTACAAAAATGATTATATAGTTTCTATCCTTCCTCTTACTGATGTGACATAGCATGTAGATTGTTTTGTGAATACCAAACCACTTGATTGTGGTGTACAATTTTTTTTTTTAAGATTTTATCTATTTGCCAGAGATAGAGTACACACAAGCAGGCAAAGGCAGCGAGAGAAGCAGGCTTCCTGCCGAGCAAGGAGCCCGATGCGGGACTCAATCCCAGGACCCTGGGATCATGACCTGAGCCGAAGGCAGCGGGTTAACCAACTGAGCCACCCAGGCATCCCTGTGGTGTACAATTTTTTTAATGTATTGTTGGATTCGGTTTGCTGTTATGTTGTTGTGGATTTTTCCATCTATATTCATAAGAAATATCTGGCCTGTGGTTCTCTTTTTTTGTGGTGTCTTTATCTGGTTTTGATATACTGGCCTCACAGAATGAATTTGAAAGTTTTCCTTTCTCTCATGTTTTCTTCAGATTAGTTTGAGAAAATGTGTGACAGAATTCACCTGTGAACCCATCTGGTCCTGGACTTTTGTTTTTTTTTAATTTTTAAGTTACAGATTCAATTTAATTGCTGGTAATCGGTCTGTCCAAATTTTCTATTTCTTCCTGTTTAAGTTTTAGTAGGTTGTATGTTTCTAGTAATTTATCCATTCCTTCTAAGTTGTCCAATTCGCTGGCATATAGGTTTTCATGATATTCTGTAACAACTGTTTGTATTTCCGTTGTGTTGGTTGTTATTTCTTTCACTAGTGATTTTGTTTATTTGGGTTTTCCCTCTCTCTCTTTTTTTTAAAATGAGTCTTGATACAGATATACCAATTTTGTCGATCTTTTCAAAGAACCATGTCCTGGTTTCATTGATCTGTTTTTTTGTTTAAGTTTCTATATCATTTATTTCTGCTTTACTCTTTATTATTTCCTTCCTTTTGCTGGGTTTGGGTTTTGTTCTTTTTCTAGCTCCTTTAGGTAAAAGGTTTGGTTGAGATTTTTCTTCCTTCTTAAGGCAGGCCTGTATGGCTATAAACTTCCCTCTTAGAATCACTTTAGCTATATCCCAAAGAATTTGGACTGTTTTGTTTTTGTTTTCATTCGTTTTCCACCACATAGCTTATTTTTAACCTTTCTTTTTTTCTTGGCAAATATTTAAAGTATGTATTTCCTACTGAATGAATACTCCTTTAGCTATGTCCCCAAAATTTCAACACGTTTTTATCATTCAGTTCTATTTCTAAATTTTCTTAGTGATTTCCGGGATATTCTTTTACTTAACATTAGCAATGTTAGTTTCCAAACATAAAATTTATTTAACCTACTCTTTCGTAGTTTTGAATTTTATTAAACATAGGGGGAAAACAATCTGTATGGCTCTGAGCCTCAAGAATTAACTGAGGTTTCCTTTATGCTAAATAAACAGATTGCTTTTCAAAAATTAAGATGTAATTCACATATAAAATTCATCTTTTTAAAAATGTCCACCTTAGGGACGCCTGGGTGGCTCAGTGGGTTAAAGACTCTGCCTTCGGCTCAGGTCATGATCCCAGGGTCCTGGGATCGAGCCCCGCATCAGGCTCTCTGCTCAGCAAAGAGCCTGCTTTCCTTCCTCCCTCTCTGCCTGCCTCTCTGCCTAGTTGTGGTCTCCAGTCTGTCAAATAAATAAATAAAATCTTAAAAAAAAAAAAAAATGTCCACCTTAGGGACACCTGGTTGTCTCAGTCAGTGGAGCATGTGACTCTTGATCTCAGGATCATGAGTTCAAGCCCCATGTTGGATGTAGGACTTATGTTAAAAACAAAAACAAAAAGGGACGCCTGGGTGGCTTAGTGGGTTAAGCATCTGCCTTTGGCTCAGGTCATGATCCCAGGGTCTGGGATCCTCCTTGCTCAGCAGGGAGCCTGCTTCTTCCTCTACCTGCCTCTCCCCTTGCTTGTGCTCGTGTGCTCTCTCTCTGACAAATAAATAAATAAAATCTTTAAAAAACACAAAAACAAAAACAAATACAATGGCTTATTAATTTTTTTAAAAGCGTCCAACTTGGTAGCTTTGTAATATTACAAGGTTGCACAAACATAAACAACCAGAATGTTTGGAGAAATGTCTATTCAGATCCTTTGCACATTTTAAAAATTTGATTGTCTTTTGGTGTCCTTTAGTTTTCTATGATAAATTCTATTTGTCAGATATAAAAATTGTTATTCCAGCTTCCTACTGTATCGTAATTTTGGCTGGCAGTTTTTTCTCCGTTTCTATTCCTGTTTTAAGTGACTTTCAGTTTTACTTTGCCTCTCATAAACAGAATTTTTGGGTTTCTAAAAATTGACCTGGGAGCCACTCTCTTTACATAACTACAAAGAAAAGTAAAGCCAGACCCTTGTTCTCTAAGAGCCCATCATTTAACAGAAAAGACAAATGTGTACAGTTACAGGACCAGTTGTTAATTACCATATTAAAGGTATGTTGGTTTGGTGAAAGCACACAAAGATCCCTGAGATTTTAGAGCTTTAGCAAAAGCAGTCATCTCCAATCTCTCTTGAATCACACGTTTCTTATTAAAATGTTTAAAGCACACACTATGTAAATTCATTTGTATCACACACATATCTCCATAGTAATTTTACTAATTTTAAGTTATATTTATGCATTACTACTATGTAGTAAAATTAGTCCCTCACTTACACTACTGTGTAACTTGAGTCCTAGTGGAAAATATGAGGCAGAAAGTATATTTGAAAAAGTAATAACCTGAACTTTCCAAATTTGGTTAAAGACATCAACTTATGATCCAAGAAACTCAAGGATACAAAAAAAGAACATACAGCCAGGCATATCACAGTCACACTGCTGACATCCAACAATAAAGTAAGAATCTTGAAAAGCCAGCTAGAGAAAACCAGCACACTTGATACAGAGCCACATATATTTGTTAATAAAAACGGACATCATCAAAACTAACAGAGGTCAGAAGACAATGGAACAAGATCTTTAAAATGATGGGGGGAGGGGGAGGTATCAACCCAGAATTCTATATTCAGGAAAATATCCCTAAAAAAGGAGAGCACTTCCAGTTTCTAGTGAGCATGTAACTTTGGAGGTTGCCACACTGTCTTAGCAAGTAAAAAAGTTAAACAAACTGAAAAGCCAACAATACTACTTAGATTTCCAAAGGAGTAAGGTCACAGTCTACCCCTGAAATTACAGAGACCAATAAATGAATACAGAGACACAACTTGTGAGAGCAGAAACCCACAAACACAAACCTCTATAGGAACCAGTGCTGAGGTAGGGAAACCTGAACCGTACCTGCCAAACTGCTGGAGGCTCAGTGTGAATGTTTGAGAGATTAAAACTCCAGTTACTGGGAACCAGAGGGGTACAAGTCATCGGGGGCCCTAACATTTTGGTGAGTTTTATTTCCTGGAATTCTACTAGGTTTTCACAGTGAACATCAGAAAAAAAATCCCAAATTTCCAGCAGGTAGGAAAAAAAAGGAACCATTCTGAAATATACAAGGGCATTCTGTTCTTAAAAAGTCTGCCCTCAGAAGAAACTATAATCAGAGCTTAACCAGCTGGGGTTTTATCAGCGTCTAACTGACCTGGAAAAGAGAACTATCCACTTCCAGCCTACTCCAGCCATCTTGTCCCACATAAAGACCGGGGCGGGGCAGGGGGGCGGGTTGGAGGGATGGGCAGGTGGGGCGGTGGGGTAATGAAAGGCACCTGAGAAGTTCAGAGTCCAGAGGTACAGACTCACTAGAAGATTGAGATCTCATCATAGGATAGAAAATGTTTCCCCTCTCCCACACCTTATTACCAATTCACTAAAGGCCCATGGCATTCCTTTTACCTGGTATATCATATGCCTGGCTATCAAAAAAAAAAAAAAAAAAAAAAAAAAAAAAAAAAAAAAAAAAAAAAAAAAAAAAAAAAAAAAAATATATATATATATATATATATATATATATAAGACTAAAAGGCAAAAAATTTAGTTTGAAGAGACAGAGCAAGCATCAAAATCAGACTCATGTTAGGTCAGAAATGTTGGATTTATGGGGTGCCTGGGTGGCTCAAAGCGTTAATAAAACTGAGAGTTGCTGGAGGGGAAGGTGGTAAGAAGGATGGAGTAGCTGGGTGATGGGTGATTGGGGAGGGTATGTGCTATGGTGAGTGCTGTGAATTGTGGAAGACTGATGAATCACAGACCTGTACCCCTGAAACAAATAATACATTATATGTTAATTTTTAAAAATTTAAAAGATAAGATACTCACAAATGACACACAGATATAGGGCTGATATCCAAGATCTATAAAGAATTCCTCAAATTCAACACTCAAAAAACAGATAATCACGTCAAAAAATGGGCAGAAGACATGAACAGACACTTTTCCAAAGACGACATACAAATGGCTAACAGACACATGAAAAAATGTTCATTGTCATTAGCCATCAGGGAGATTTAAATCAAAACCACAGTGAGTGAGATATCACCTTATACCAGTTAGAATGGCCAAAATCAGTAAGACAATAAACAACCTGTATTGGAAAGGATGTGGAGAAAGCGGAACCCTCTTACACTGTTGGTGAGAATGCAAGTTGGTACAGTCACTTTGGAAAACAGTGTGGAGATTCCTTAAGAAATTAACAAGAGAGCTACCCTATGACCCTGCCATTGCACTACTGGGTATTTATCCCAAAGATACAGATGTAGTGAAAAGAAGGGCCATCTGTACCCCAATGTTCATAGCATCAATGGCCGCAGTTGCCAAACTGTGAAAAGAGCCAAGATGCCCTTCAACAGACAAAAAGATAAAGAAGATATGGTCCATATATACAATGGAGTATTATGACTCCATCAGAAAGGATGAATACGGGGCGCCTGGGCGCCTTCAGCTCAGGTCATGATCTTGGGGTCCTGGGATCGAGCCCCGCATTGGGCTTTCTGCTCAGCAGGAAGCCTGCTTCCCACCCACCCACCCACCCCCGCCTGCCTCTCTGCCTACTTGTGATAAATAATGTGATAAACTTGTGATAAATAAATAAAATCTTTAGAAAAAAATATTGGATTTATCAGATCTGAAATTGAAAACAACTATAACTAATATATTAGGGTCTCTAATGGATATAGTAGACAGCATGCAAGAACAGAAGGGCAATGTAAGCAGAGATGGAAATGTTAAGAAAGAACCAAAAAGAAAACCTAGAGATCAAAACATTGTAAAAGAATGAAGAATGCTAGGGGCGCCTGGGTGGCTCAGTGGGTTAAAGCCTCTGCTTTCAGCTCAGGTCATGGATCCCAGGGTCCTGGGATCAAGCCCTGAATCGGGCTCTCTGCTCCGCGGAGAGCCTGCTTCCTCCTCTCTCTCCCTGCCTGCCTCTCTTGCCTACTTGTAATCTCTGTCAAATAAACAAATAAAATCTTAAAAAAAAAAAAAAAAGAATGAAGAATGCCTTTGATGGGCTTATTAGTAGACTGGACAAAGCTGGGCAAAGAATCCTTGAGTTGAGGATATCTCAACAATCTGAAAAGCAAACAGAAAAAGACAAAGAAAAACAGTACAAAATATCCACAAAATGTGAGACAACTACGAAAGATATAAATATATGTTTAACAGGAATACCAGAGAAGAGAAAAAGAAGAAAGAAAAAGGAGGGATGCCTGAGTGGCTCAGTTGGTTAAGTGTCTGCCTTTGGCTCAGATCATGATCCCAGGGTCCTGGGATGGAGTCCTGCACGGGGGGTGGGGG
>PISX010001849.1:0-40307 GCA_004024625.1 Mellivora capensis | reverse complement strand
TAAAATAACATCAGACATCAAACTACAGATCCAGAAAGCTCAGAGAACATCAAGACAAATGCCAAAAAGGCGATTCCTAGGTATATTATTTTCAGATTACAGAAAATGAAAGATAAAGCCACCAAAGGAGAAAAACACTTTACCTGCAGAAGAATAAAGATAAGAATTATATCTGGATTTCTCAGAAGCCATGCAAGCTAGAGGAAGGTAGAGTGGAATACTTAAAATGTTGAAGGATATGGGCACCTGGGTGGCTCAGTCCTTAAGTGTCTGCCTTTGGCTTAGGTTATGATCCCAGGGTCCTGGGATCAAGCCCTGCATGGGGCTCCCTGTTCAGCAGGAAGCCCGCTTCTTCCTCTCCCACTCCCCCAGCTTGTGTTCCCTCTCTGTCAAATAAATAAATAAATACTTAAATTTTAAAAAAAAGTTGAAGGATAAACCCCACCAACCTACAGCTCTGTATCTGCAAAATTATCTTTCAAAAGTGAAGGAGAAAGAAAAATTTTCTCGGACGAAGAAACTTGGATTAATTGTAAATATGTACTGCAAATTCTAGGGCAACCACAGAATAAAGTGGAAAAAAAAAAGTATAACGAATGTTATAATAGATAGGAATGGCTATATTAACATCTGATAAAGTAGACCTGAGACAAGGAATATTACCAGAATTAATAAAGGACACTGACAATTCATAATGATAAAAGGGTCAATACGAAAGGAAGTCACAGCAATTATAAACATCTATGTATGTGGCTTATAAAAGAGCTGAAAGGTAACTGAAAAGTGAACTGATAGAACTAGAAGAAATAAATAAATCTACAATCACATTAGAGTATTTTCATACCCTTTTCTCAGTAATTGATAAAAACAACTAGTCATAAAAATCACTAAATAAGCATACAGATGACCTGATCGGCACTACCAACCACCTTGTTCTAATTGACATTTATAGAATATTATAACCAACAACTGCCAAATACACCTTCTTTTCAAGTGCATATGGAATGTTCAAGACTGGCTATGGTCCTGAATCATAAAACAAGTTTTTTGGGTTTTTTTTTTTTAAGATTTTTTAAACTTGCAGGGAGCCAGCCGTGGGGCTTGATCCCAGGACCCAGAGATCAGACCTGAGCTGAAAACAGACCCTTAACTGACTGAGCCACCCAAGCGCTCCTCATAAAACAAGTCTTAATAAATTTCAAGAATAAAAACCTTATAGAACATTTGTGTTAGAAATAAGTTACAGTAACTAGGAAAGCCTCAAGTTTATGGAAATTAAATAATATACTTCTAAGTAACTGATAGATTAAAGAATAAAATATAAGCACATTAAATCTAAAGTAAGCAGAAAGGAGAGTAACAACAGGAGCAAAAATCAACGAAACAGGGGCGCCTGGGTGGCTCAGTGGGTTAAAGCCTCTGCCTTCGGCTCAGGTCATGATCCCAGGGTCCTGGGATCGAGCCCCACATCGGGCTCTCTGCTCAGCGGGGAGTCTGCTTCCTCCTCTCTCTCTGCCTGCCTCTCTGCCTACTTGTGATCTCTGTCTGTCAAATAAATAAAATCTTAAAAAAAATCAATGAAACAAAACACATAAAAGAGAACATTAACAAAGCCAAAAATAGATTCTTTGGAAAGATTTGTAAAACTGATTACAACAGAAAACGCAAATCTCTAATATCAGGAATTAAAGAGGGGACCTCACTACAGATACTACAGACATCAATAGCATAAGAAAATACTATGTATAACTTTATATCAATAAATTTGAATTATACAATCAAACATATTTCTTGACAGAATATGAAATACAGTTCTGTACTATAATAAGTATGAAAGAAATTTGTCATCAAAAACTTCCTTCAACAACTGGGTGGCTCAGTGGGTTAAAGCCTCTGTCTTCAGCTCAGGTCAGGATCCCAGGGTCCTGGGATCGAGCCCTACATCGGGCTCTCTGCTCGGCAGGGAGCCTGCTTCCTCCTCTCTCTCTGCCTGCCTCTCTGCCTACTTGTGATCTCTGTCAAATAAGTAAACAGAATCTTAAAGAACAAACAAACAAAAAAAACTTCCTTCAACAAAAACACCAGGTTTTGACAGTTTGTTTTGCTGAAAAATTTTGTCAAACACTTAAGCAAAAAATCCTATCAATATTACATAGATTCTTCAGAAAATGTAGAAAAAATATTTCTTAACTCATTTTATAAGGCCAGCATTAACTCAGATATAAAAGCCAAAGTCAATTGTAGAAGGTGACAGACTGGTATACTGCATAGATCACAATCACAAAAGTCTTTAACACAGTATTAGCAAACGGAATCAAGTAATACATAAAAGTTATAATACATGATAATCAAGTTGGGTTTATCTCAGTAATGAAAAACATCTGGGGGTGCCTGGGTGGCTCAGTGGGTTAAGCCTCTGCCTTCAGCTCAGGTCATGATCCCAGGATCTTGGAATCCAGCCCCACATCAGGCTCTCTGCTCAGCAGGGAGCCTGCTTCCTCCTCTCTCTCTGCCTGCTTCTCTGCCTACTTGTGATCTCCATCAAATAAATAAGTAAATCTTTAAAAAGAAAAAAGAAAAACATCTGAAAATTCAATTAACGCAATCACTAATGGAATAAAAAAGGAAAATTATGACAATTCTGAAAGCTGCAATATAAAAGCAGTTGACAATATTCAAGAGTCATTTATAATACTTTTTAAAACTCTACAAACTAGAAATAGGAACTTCCTCAATGTGATCAAGGGAATGTAAGAGAAAACTATACCTAAAATTATACTTAATAGTTTAAGACTGAATACCTTCCCCCACCTTCCCCTAAGATTGGGAACAAGGCAAAGATGTCCCACTTTCACCAATAAGGTACAAAAAAGAAATAAAAGGTTGAAAAGGAAAAAGTAAAACTGTCCCCACTTAAAAATGACCTGATTATGTAAAAATCCTAAGGAACAAAAAACAAAACAAAAACTACTAAGCCAATTTAAGCAAGGTCACAAGACATAAATTCAGTATTAGAAATCAACTGTATTTCTTTACACTCACAGAAAAAAATGGAAACTAAAAAAACAACATAAAATACGTAGAAATAAACATAACCAAAGGTGTATAGAACTTCTACATAAAACCTTTAACATATTGTTAAAGAGATTAAAAAAGACCTTAATAAATGGAGAAATACTATGATGTTCATGGACTGGAAAATTCAATATTGTTAAAATGTCAACTCTCTCCAACTAATCTACAGATTAAACACAATGCTAGGGGCACCTGAGTGGTTCAGTCAGTTAAGTGTTCCAACTCTTGGCTTCAGCTGAACTCATGATTTCAAGGTATGGGATTGAGCCCCGCATCAGGCGCTGTGCTCAGTGTGGAATCTGCTTGATTCTCTCTCCCTCTCCCTCCTACAAATTCTCTCTCAAATAAATAAAATCTTTAAAAAACAAAATGAAAGAAAAATACAATCCTAATCATAACCTCAGCAGTCTTTCTTAAACAATAACAACTGACAAGCTATAATTCTGAAATTCATAAAATGGAAATGACTTGAACTAGACAAAATTTAAAGGAACAGAAATTTGGGACGCCTGGATGGCTGAGTCAGTTAGGCCTCTGTCTTTGACTTAGGTCATGATCCCAGAGCCCTGGGATCAAGTCCCACATCGGGCTCCTTGCTCAGCTGGAAGCCTGCTTCTCACTCTGCCTGCTGCTTCCCCTGGTTGTGCTCTCTTGCTCTGACAAATAAATAAATAAAATCCTAAAAATAAATTAATTAATTTTTAAAAATAAAGGAACAGAATTTTAAGATTTATACTAATCAGTTCAAGGCTAACTATGGCAAGACCAGCAAGATAATATGGTTATTGCTGTAAGAACAGCCATCTCAATGAATGGAATACAGTAGTTCCCCCTTATCTGTGGTTTTGCTTTCAGCAGTTTCAGTTACCTGTGGTCAACCAAAGTCTGGAAGCAGATGATCATCTTTCTGATATGGTCAGAAGATCAATAATGGCCTAATGCTATATCACAATGTTTATGTTATTCACCTCACTTCATTTCATCATGTAGGCATTTTATCATCTCACGTCATCACAAAAAAGGGTGAATATGTACAACAAAATATTCTGAGATACCACATTCATGTATCTTTTATTACAGTCATCGTTGTTGTGTTTTGTTAATCTCTTACTGTGCCTAATTTATAAATTCAACTTTATCACAGGTATGTATATACAACAAAAAACACAGTATATATAGGGTTTGGTGTTATGCATGGTTTCAGGCATCCACTGGGGGTCTAAGAACATATCCCATGTGGATAAAAGAGGGCTACGATAGATTAAGGTGTTCTGAAATAGACCCACACTTATATGGTCAAATGTTTTTTGATAAGGTACCAAAGCAATTCACTAGGGAAAGGAAAAAATGGTGCTGGAACAACTGGATATTCACATGTAAATATGTGAAGCTCAACCCCTCAAACCTCAACAGGTAGTTGTTTGAATGTTTTCAAACATTTCAAAAAAATGTTTGAAAAAGATCATAAAGCCAGACGTAAAATCTAACATATCAAAGTTTATAAAAGAAAATATACAGACTATGCTACCTAGGAGAAGGCAGACATTTCTTAAATCATCAGAAAAGGAAAAAAACTGGTAAAATGACATCATAATTAAAAACTTCTGTCATTAAGACACCATATAGGCAAGCCACAGACTGTGAGAAAATATTCACAAAACACATCTAACCCAGAGTATCTAAAGAACTCCAACACTCAATAATAGAAAGACAAACAATCCAATAAAAAATAGACAAAAGACTGGAACAAAAACTTTGGAAGTTAGATGAATGAGCAAAGAGTACTTGTAAAATTCCATCAACATCAATCATCATTAGGGGTAATTAAAAACATAATGAGATACCACTACACAGAATGGCTATAATTAAAAAAACTAACATCATCAAATGTTGGTGAGGATATGGAGCAAACAATTTTCACACATTACTGGTGGGAACAAAAACCATTTTGGAGAAAGTTTTGGCAATTCAACATATACCTGCCCTTTGATTCAGCAATTCTACTCCTAAGGATTATCCGTGAAAAAATTAAACATTAAGTCTAGAAAAAGACTTGTCTGCAAATGGCAATAGTAACTAATGTATCAGATAAGAATGCTCACTGTATTAGATTACTGTCCAGAAAGGCCTATTTTAATGGTATCTTAATATTCCTAAAATGTGTCATAAAAAGCTGAAGATTTTTAATAGTCCAAGATTTATGTTATTTGGCCTATTAAACACATACAAGTATGTTTAAGTACAGAAACACCCACTACTTTAGTATACTGCATTTAAAATAATGCTGGCATAAACTGATATGATTTAGGGGAACCTGGGTGGCTCAGTTGGGTAAGTGACTTCAGCTCAGGTCATGATCTCAATGTCCTAGGAAAAAAAGGAAAAAAAAGGCAGCCACCTGGGTGGCCCTGTAGATTAACTGTCTGCCTTCAGCTCAGGTCATGATCCTAGAATCCTGGGATCGAGTGCTGCACTGAGCTCCCTGCTCAGTGGGGGGTTTGTGTCTCCCTCTGCCTCTCCCTCCGCCTCTCCCCCTGCTCAGGCTTGCTCTCTCTCAAAAATAAATAAAAATTCTTACTAAAAAAAAGCAATTAAAAAAAAAAAGGTCATAGAAACTTTACTCATGATAGCCTCTAACCGGAAACCATCCAAATGTTCATCACCAGGCCAATGGATTAAGGGCAATTATAAGGACATTCATACAATGGACTACTACTCAGCAATTAAAGTGGAACCAGTTTCCCACAATAGTACCAACATAGATAAATCTGATAGACATTATGTGAGTAAAAGAAGCCAGGCACAAAAGAATGATTTCATTTTTATGAAGTTCTAGAACAGGCAAAATAAGGTGAAATTATCAGAATAGTCGTTACCTAGGGGCTGGAGCTACTCAGAGGGAAATTTCTAGTCAGATGGAAAGATTCATATTGTAAAGGCATGTGAGTTACATGAGGTTAACTATTGCCAAAAATGTAAAATTAAGATTTGTGCCCTTTGAAATATGTAAATTTTCGCTTAAACACACACACACACAAAACTCGACTGGGCATCAAAAGGAAAATTTTAGATATAAATCTGAGTTTCTTTACCTGAAAGGATCAGCCCATAGTAATCTAGTCATAGTTCTACTCTTTCCTAACATCTAGACAAAGGCATACATATAAAGTTGATATTATACCCCATGCATGCCTATATTTGATCCTGCAACAAACTGGCACAGAATAATTAAAAACAATCACAGATCTCTAAAACAAGAATACTAGACTTATTTTAGACAACTACAGGAATTCAAACTATCTAGGAAGTATCAACTGCCCACTCCCTGTCATTTTCCCCGGGGCAAAGACAGCAGTGCAGACAAGGCAATTTCCAATACATAGAAGCTCACAGTAACAACACGCAGCACTGAAATTCTACTTCAACGTATTTACCTTGAGAAATACTGGGACATATATGAAAAGAGATGTGTACAAATATGTACAGGGTATTCTTTGCAGCAGTTTATTATGGGGAAAAAACCCTAGAAGTTCCCCATTTCTAATTTCATTAACAGAGTAATGAAATAAATTATGGCCTGAACTTACTATAGAAACACAGCAGTTAGAAGAGTGATGATTTATATATACCGACAGGGAAAGTTCTCTGAGACAAACTGTTAAATGGAAAAAAGTCACAAATGCAATATACACAGTATAATTTCATTCATGCAGCACATGGTAATTAGAGGTAAACAGTATTTTTTTTAAAACTAACATAGCATTGATTTCAATCTCTAGACTATTCGTGGCAAAAACAGTCTTAAATTATAACTCAGCTAAAAAGAGATCAAGTTTTCAAATTTTTTAAAAGCCAAGAAACTAAACAAACTCTTCTTATTGGAAATAAGAGGTTCTTTCTTCCACATTAGACCTTTATATTTCCACACAGAATAGAAATGAAATTATCTCTACCCCTCTGCTTGAGATATTACTCATGGTTCAGTAACTCATTTGAAGACTGAGTTGGTTTAAAAGACTGAGCTGGTGTAAAAATTGGTTTAAAAATTCCTACCTATATAATTCCTCAAGTCCTCATTTTTCCTAACTGCTCTGTGAGGAAGGAAAAATAACCCCAAAACCTAAAAAAATCACTGAAGATATTTCTAATGTTCATCCACAGAGAGAGTTTACCATCTCTCTAGACACAGGAGAATGATGCCTCCCCACCCTGTTTTGCAGTTGGACAGAGGCTTTCAGATTAGTTCTGGCTAAAGGGATGTGGGCATGGTTGCTAATTCTGAGGAGTGCAATTTATTTGCTGGGCAAGACTCTCCAGCTCTACTCTTCCCTTGCTGTGCTGAACCCTAAAAAGCATTAAGTTAAGTTTATGAAGATGTAATATGGTGTTAAGTACCTAACCAAGATAGAACCCTTGACTCATTGCCTTCACCAATCTGAATGGGTCACAGTCTGAGTGATAAATACATTTTAGGTAGTTCAAATCTTCAAGACCATAGGTTTGTTTGTTATTTTTAGCATAACTTCGTCTATCATGACTAACAGAATCAAAGTTAAGAAAAAAAGTTAAACCTGAGTAAAACCATTTAATAGTTTATAATAAAGCATTATCTGGAAACACACAGTAAGAATATTCCTGATGGCAGCATAACTCCCCAACCATAACTTCTGGTTATCTGCAACATTCATGCAGTAAGTCTTAAAAATTATTTTTAAATTAAATTAAATTAATTAAATTAAATTAAATTAAAAATTATTAGCTAAAAAAAATGTTGTCAGGGTATCTGGCTGGCTCAGATGGAAGAGCATGTGACTCGATCTCGCATAATGAGTTTGAGCTACACCTACATCGGGTGTAGAATAAATAAAACTCCAATAAAAAAAAAGTTCTCAATTTAACTATGCAAAGAAATCACTGGAATTAAACCTAATTTCTTTACATCTAACAGAAGTGTTAAACTCAAATTAAAATTTATATCACACTAAAGTATGATTTCATATTCTACTAATATTTTTGTTAATGGTTATAAAATGGTAAATAGTTATGATCAATACTAAGATTACTGTCCCTAATAACCATCCCTATTTAAAAAGGAATAACAAGTGTTAAATTTGACTACACTTTTCCTAATAGATAACTGAGTACAGACAAATATCATAAAATACTAGCCTACTGCCTGAAAACAGGTTTTTCTGCTATCACAGAGGCTTTAGTAAGATAATTTGGGACCTATACAAATTTAGAAACTATGAACAAATCACTACAGAAAAACTAACCTAATTTCCTTCACAAATCCCGTTCCTAAGTACCACACATAAAAGACTCTTGAATATCATTTTTTCTAGTTCAAGAAAACCTCTACCCTGTAGACATGAATAATTTTTATCCTTGAAGGATCTAGTTTAGAAACTCCCCTAGAATTTCAATAATCATATTTCATCTTTCCAAATGATAGGCTCCATGTTATTTTACCAGGAATACATGAGACATGGGAGTAACAGGAGACATTCATCCCCAGGACCCCAGCACGGACATTTACTAAGAGTTTACCATGTGCTAAGAATTGTGGAAAGCAATACACAATGGATCTCTTTTACTTTCTCAACAACTCTGTAACTGAAGAATGTGGCTGGCTTTTGTCCCAGGATTTCTGCAGGGAACTCTAAATCCTTACAATTTCCTGTGATAGGAGTATCTTTGTTATTCATGCTGCCCCCTCCACGAGATAGTTTATGCTAGCGAATGAGAGAGCGGGGATAAGTCATGCTAGAAAGACAAACCATGTGATTGGAGGGTTGAGTCTTTCAGCAGCATAATATTAGCCCTACCTCTGGGAAGGGAAGTGGAGCTAGATATTAAGTCCATGGGCAATGATTCAGTTAGTCATTCCCACATAATGAAAACCCAACAGAACTCTGGACACCAAAGCCTGTATGGGAGTCCCTAGTTGCCAATACTATGTGTGGATCGTCAGGCATTAATGTGTCCAGAAGATAATGTGTCCCTGAGGACAACAGGAGCTTTGCATTTGGAAATCTTTAGACGTTATCTCCCTGGCTAATTCTGATTTGTATCCTTTTTCTGTAATAAAACTTTAATCATAAGTACAGCATTTTCTTCAGTTCTGGGAGTTGTTCTAATGAATTATGTAACCTCTGGTAGTCTGAGATACCTGAAACTTGCAGCCAGCTGATTAGAACTGAAGGTGCCTCTGAGAATCTCTAAACTTGCATCTGTATCTTGGACAGTCTTTTTTTTTTTTTTTTTAAGATTTTATTTTATTTATTTGACAGAGAGAGATCACAAGTAGGCAGAGAGGCTGGCAGAGAGAAAGGGGGAAACAGACTCCCTGCTGAGCAGAGAGCCCAATGCGGGGCTCGATCCCAGGACCCTAAGACCATGACCTGAGCCCAAGGCAGAGGATTAACCCACTGAGCCACCCAGGCGCCCCTATCTTGGACAGTTTTGAAGGACAGTACCTTTAATCTGGAGTGTGGCTAACTTCAGGTAACAGCAAAGTTTACAAAGATCTGTTAAGAGTGTAGTCCAAACTTAAGACTTACTGGACCCTTTACAGATTACATCTTTCTCTCCCACCCCAGGGAGAAAGATTTCTGTTCTTTCACGTGAGATTCTCACCAGACACTGCTTTCTCTCCTCTACAGCTCAGGTAACTGACCAATCTGCTTCCTCTTTCAGTGGGTCACACACTGTTCTGTTCTGCCTGGTTTCTTATCCCTGTAAGGGTGGCTAGAAGACAGATCTTCCAAACTTTCTCATCATTTCCATTGCAGTGTCTGTTGTTTGCCTCCCACCCTGCCTCCCTTCCTCAAACTAGCACATCACCTTTCTTTTTTGTTTTTAAGATTTTATTTATATATTTGTCAGAGAGAGAGAGTGCGAGCGAGCTCAAGCAGGAGGAGCTGCAGGCAGAGGGAGAAGCAGGTTCCCTGCTCAACAGGGAACCCGATGTGGGACTGGATCTTAGCACCTCCTGGGATCATGACCCAAGCCAAATGTAGCTGCTTAACTGACTGAGCCACCCAGGTGTCCCCATCTCTTTCTCATTTTATAGGTTTTTACTACTGGTCACGAAAAGAGAAATAAAAGTATGCATCCTTTGACCCAGAAATTTTACTTACAGGAATGTATCCTGTGATCTACTTCTACATGTGCACAAAGACATACAAAGATATTTAGTGTATTATTACTTCTAATACTACAAACCACCTAAATATTAATAGAAGGCTAGTAAGTAAAGGATAGACTATTTTGCAATAGAATAATCAGCCATTAAAAACATAAGACAAAGTCGGCACAGTACTCTCCCTCTAATGTTATGTAACAATTTTAAGGACAAATTTGAAACGATATAAACGAGGTGAAAACAGTTTAAGTGATATGCTAGTATTTACTGAATAAAATACAAATGCTTGCAAATGCATAGGATACCTGGAGGAATACACAAGAAACTACTAATGGTGGCCACTTCTGGATAAGGAAACAGAGAAATTAAGGGACGGAGGAGGAAGGTTATTTTTCATGGCATATACTTTTGTACCTTTTGAAAGATATAACCAAATGCACGTTTTGCCTGTTAGGTTTTTAATTTCTAAAAAGCAGCAGCTGAGGCTGTTCTTTTGTGTTCAGTCCTTAATATACTCTCGTGACTCTCCTGAGATGATGTCAACGAAGTAATTTTTCTCCTCATAACATGAGGCATTCCCCTTACCAATTGTGCCTTCCTTCCACTGATTATATACAACCTCTTAATACAGTTAGAATATCCAGAACCGGGACAATGGATTAACCTAAACCCCTGGACTATAGTGAAAAGAATTTATACCTCAAGAGAAACTCCAGGCTGACGTACCCAAGTTCAAACTTGACCACATGTAATAAAGAAAAAAAATCTACTAAGATCATCTCTTAGTTTCACCCACAAATCCTTTACGCACACCCAACCTTCCAATATAGGAAAACAGCTTTTCAGTGCACCATTTTCATTGAGGGAATAAATATATTCCTCCTCCTGCCATCCCACTCCACTCCTCCAAACTCCCAAAAGCCTATTCCAGAGTCACTTTTGAAGACAAGATTCTGCTTACTTCCTCTTCTTCTAGTAATGGAAGATCCCAGAACCCTGTCAATTTAATCAAGATCTCCGTATAAAGCATTCAAACATGTACCCAACCTCTTCTCCCGTGGGATGGGCCCACATTGACACATATGAATTCCTGGGACTAACAAAGTTTCTGAATACTGTGCCTATGGTTAAAAGATAAGTGAGGTGGCAATAAATTCATAAGAGAGATTAATGTGCTATGTACCGGTAGCACCAGCTGTCGTATTAATGATTTGGCTGGATAGAAGAATGAATAGTCAAAGTTGTAAAATCTAGAATGGGAAGGATTTCTTATACATAATCATGAATAACACCTCCCAAAGTAGCTGGCTTACAATAAATATGATATCGCCACCAGGCAGGTATGGAAATAGGCAAAAAATAAGAATACTCAAGCAATTTAACTAAAGTAGGAAAAGCAAAATATCTTTAAAACTGTGCTCTGTACTTTGAACAATATAACAGACATTTCCTTAATAAATATTTGCTAAGCACCTAATATGTATGAGGCTATTACTAGTGCCAAACATCCGCAATGGGGAAAGAGTATCTTATAGACTAGTCTAACTGGGAATAATGAGGGAAAAAAAGATTCAGGCCCAGTTCACAATACCGTCACCAAAAGGTCCTTCTCCAGCCCAAATAAGTTTATTTAATATTCTTTGCAGGTACTTTGTAGTAAAGAAGTACTATAATGCAACTTGATTTTCTGCTTAGGAATCAAGTGCTATTGAGTTTCTGGGACCAGTGGAACGACCACAAAAAGGATTGCTGATTTCTTGTCTAAAACCATTAAAAAAACTACCTAGTTCATTGTCTTCATTTCATATACTAATATCTTAGCAACGAAGAACATCTCTCAGAATTTGGGAACTAGACAGATTTAGTTGCAAGAAAAACATTTTTCCTCTTTTACTGAATATGAATAAAAAGTTCCTAAGAGACCAATATATGAGAATCGATCAAAGGTAAAATGAAAAGATGGATTTTAGAGTCTGAGAGCCCCCTGGTTTCAATTTTTATGACTTCAAGTTAAGTCACTTAACCACTCTGAGCCTTAGTCTCCTTAGGGATATTATCTCAGAAGTTTGTAGACGGATTAAACATTTTCATATTAAACACTTAGCATTAAATGTGGAGCCTTAAAGGTGCTCAACAAACATAAGCAACATTGTTAAAATAAATACTGGAACTTCCACTTCTGGTTACAACAGAGTAACTAGTACTCAACCAGCCTCCCACTCTACACAGCCATAAAACTGGACGAATACATAAGGGTTTCTCATTGAGGGGGTAAATTCCCACCTGTGGCACAGTGAGCTAGAATCTAAGCAGTACAGGAAGGTCCCACTGAGCTTAGATCAAATTTAGGGGCAGGTAAAAGAGCTAGAAACCTTGGGTCAGGGCACAAGAGTGGAAATGTATACAGGTCGGGTGGGGCCAGGAAAGGACAGAAGTCTATATGGAGGTCACCTACGGATGAGTTCTTGGCTGAGGGTTGGGCTGCACACACAGAGAGTAACACTCTTCAGAGAATGGCTGCTAGGGAATCAAGAGTGCCACAGAGATAACTCAAGTCCAGCCAACAGTGCTAGAGGACTTTGGACTTCTTGTCAAGGCAGACATCCAACTGATTCAACACAAAGGTCATGACCATGTGTCTTAAAGACTTCTTTTAGATCTGTCCTAATGAGGGGTGAGGGAAGGCTACTATGACCTAGCATAGGGTGTGGAGCCCAAATGCGAGAAGGCAGTGGCGGCAGCAGCGAAGAATGGTTGTATGTAAGTAAATGATCAAATAAAAAAATTTAGGGGCGCCTGAGTGGCTCAGTCATTAAGCGTCTGCCTTCGGCTCGGGTCATGATCCCAGGGTTCTGGAATCGGGCCCCATGTCGGACTCCCTGCTCCACAGGAAGCCTGTTTCTCCCTCTCCCACTCCCCTCGATTGTGTTCCCTCTCTCACTGTCTCTCTCTGTCAAATAAACAAAATCTTAAAAAAAAAAAAAAAAATTTTTTTTTAAAGATTTTATTTATTTATTTGACAGAGACAGAGAAAGGGCACAAGCGGGCAGAGGGAGAGAGAGAAGCAGGCTCCCCACCAAGCAAGGAGCCTGATGCGGGACTCGATTCCAGGACCCCGGGATCATGACCTGAGCCGAAGGCAGCCGCTTTACCAAGTGAGCCACCCAGGCGTCCCTCAAATAAATACTTTTAGGATAATGAGAATCAGATTCATCAGAGACAGAAGTTAAAAATATGCAAAGGGAGAAAACAAGAGAGAAGGCTGTGGCATTGGATTGGACTAGAGAGATTATATGCAAATTTTCAGTATTTCTTTCAATATGTATCTACAGACATCTATAAATTACAGATCCACTGAGATGGCCTGGAATTAGTGACATACCAATAGCAACAAGCACACCTAGTATTTTATTTCTTAATACTAATGTCTACTGGAAAGGAACAAGGCTCCCTGAAGAAATGACTGACTACAGGTCTGGGGCAAGAGAAAGTTCAAGATGTGCCCAAAACATCTTGTGTTAAAACAAAAAGTGTTCAAAAAATTATGGGGACGTGAAAAGAACAAAGAAGACAGCTTGAATGGCCTCCCACTGGTCAAATACAGAACTATTTGAACATAAGAATGGGATTCCATGAATATATACTGAGATAAATAAATGAATAAAATGAATGTTTAATAAGAAACAGGACATTTAATAGCTTAGAGTACCTCCCCACAAAATACTTACTGACTACAAAGAGTAAAAGAGTAACTTCACAGCAGAGAAGTCTTGTCAACACCCCTTTAATCAAGCGATCAAAATTAATATCACCAGTTATCAAACAAATCAAAATCACACGCTACTTGACAGGGTAAAATGAAAATGAGAACATGTGATTTCTGTGATATTCCTGTGAAAGATGCAACCGAACTCCAACATAAAGTGGGCCAGACAAACCTAAATGGACATTTAAAAAATAACTGGCTTGTAATCTTCAAAAGTATCAAGATCATGAAAGTCAAAAAAACAAAACAAAAACCACCACCAAAACAACAACAAAAAACCCCGAGAAAACATTCCAGATCAAAGATGAAAAGATATGACATTCAAATACATGTATTGAAAATGGACATTTTTGCTACAAAAGACATTAGTGCAACAAGTGGATCTTAGTTACCTCATCTGTACATCATGATGTTAAACTAAGTCTATTGCAAACATCAATAGAGAACTCAAAGAAGTTTTTATAAAGACAAACAAAAAACTAAATCTAACAGTATTTCAAAATATAAAAAGACCTCCACTGGTATTCTAACCATGCTTATAAAGCAAGATTACCATAGACACTTACAGGCCTTAACCAAAACTGATCTTATTAAATTTTTTTTTAAAGATTTTATTTATTTATTTGTCAGAGAGATAGAGCGAGCACAGGCAGGCAGAGTGGCAGGCAGAGGCAGAGGCAGGCTCCCCGCAGAGCAAGAAGCCTGATGTGGGACTCAATCCCAGGATGCTGGGATCATGACCTGAGCTGAAGGCAGATGCTTAACTGACTGAGCCACCCAAGCATCCCGATCTTATTAAATTTAAGTCTTATAGAAAAAAGTGTTAAGGAAAAGAAATGTTACATAATGCCTCTATAAATAGTACTATCTATTTATTTATTATTAGTACTATTTACTAATATAAATAGTATTATCTAGCTACACCAACTGATATGGACTGAAGTTGAGACTTTGTTAAACACAGAAAGGAAAATTTAGCCCAGAATATATAACACATACTCCCTTTTGTATGTATGTTTGTATATATGTATAAGATAGCCATATATATATGGGCCTGACTATGCATTAAAAATTTCTAGAAAGATACATAAGAAACTGTTGACAATGACTAGTTCTGTGAAATAGGAATAGATGGTTTTAAAGGAGACAGGGCACCTTCCTCTCCATCTTCTGCCCTTGTACATTCAATTCTCAACATTTAAAGATTTATTTATTTATTTATTTATTTGTCAGAGAGAGAGAGAGAGCAAGCACAGGCAGGCAGAGGCAGAGGGAGAAGCAGGCTCCCTGCCGAGCAAGGAGCCCGATGTGGGACTCGATCCCAGGACGCTGGGATCATGACCTGAGCCGAAGGCAGCCGCTTAACCAACTGAGCCACCCAGGCGTCCCAATTCTCAACATTAAAAAAAAAAAAAGAAATCACCAGCTAGAAAACTATCAAGAAAAGCAAAGAAATTATTATTTTAACAGTCAGGGCAGCAGTTAAATACAGGGCAGGAGGAAAACATACTGTGGTTTTCTGGAATGCTGATGATGTTCTATTTCTTTTTCTTTCTTTCTTTCTTTTTTTTTTTTTTAAGATTTATTGATTTGACAGAGATCACAAGTAGTCAGAGAGGCATGCGGGGGGTGGGCAGGGGGGGCAGGGGAGGGAAGAAGGCTCCCCGGTGAGCAGAGAGCCTAATGTGGGGCTCCATCCTAGGGCCCTAAGATCATGACCTGAGCCAAAGGCAGAGGCTTAACCCACTGAGCCACCCAGGCACCCCTGATGTTCTGTATCTTGACCTGGAAAATGATTACATGAATATTTGTTTCATGATTATTAATAAGTCATACATATTTGTGCAGACTTTCTTAATATGTACGTATTTCATATTTTAAAACAAAAACAAAGTTTCAGGAAAAAAAAGTAAAAACAAGAGCCTTTTAGAAAGAAAACTACAGTATTTTACCTGCAAGAGTATGTAGGTTCTCCTACTTTAAAAACACGACCACAAAGATGAGAAGGTTTGTTTGCTTGTTCAAGTTTTGGAAATCCAAATGCAGGATCTTCACCACAAAGGTACCATTCCATTGGTCCCAACAAAACATGCTGTGCCAACATGTCCTCCTTCTGTGGAAAAGGGTTGGGACCCCTGCAGTAGATTTTGGGTACATAGTGGGCTAAATGCTGGTACACTTCTCTAGTGAGGTCAGTTGCTTGCAGCCATTTCTTTAAAAAAAAAAAAGAAAAGAAAAAAGAAAAATTTAATTTTTAAAGATTTAAACAGATTTTAAAAAAGGTTTAAAGGTTTAAACAATGTCAAACTGCTAATCTGGATAAACCTACTATATATTCCTTTAGTACAAAAACAGTGATTAAGATAATCACATAAATTATTTTGTTGACATAATTCATAACCATGTTTTCTTTCCAAAAAGGGTAAAATTCATTTAGAACTTTATTAAAATGCCACTATTTAAGAATTCTACTTTACTTAAAGTAAAATGATCCCTCTCCTCAAAATTACTCTTGAAGCAACCTTCTGTAGGCAGCTATAGAAAAATGACTACAACAAATCATCATGTAAGACACAAACCATTATGCCCCATAAATCTGACTTCCATTCTAATGCTTTGCTCAAATGATATGATTGTGATTTGGGTTCTCATGTCAGTTTGCTAACAGGAAGAGTATGCAATGAACATGAACTGCCTTACACTATGCCTACTTACACTTCTCATTGATTAATAAATGATATACCAGTCTCTTATGAATAGGAATCTACGAGGGATTTTGTTCTATCAATTATGCCTTCTTTCCCTGATCAACCACTCTGTAAACCTTTTCCCCTTTGCTCTCCCTGCTCAAAAACAAAAGCTACTTTTCTGTCCCAAACTTTGATGTCCAACTACCTGTGATAATTAATCTCCTTTCAACTGAACTAGAGCTGAGGTTAATAAGATGACTTTTGGAAAGCCCCTAGGGATGGATACTTGGTTGCCAGGGGAACATAGCATGTGATAAGAAGGTTGGAAATCATAGCCTCCACCCCCAACCTCAGGGAGGGGAGAGGTCCTCCCCGTTGAGCTAATCATTAACGGCCAATGATTTACTAATTATGCTTACATAATGAAGCTTCCATAAAAATTTCTATGTTGGGGTTCAAAGAGCTTCTGGAATGGTGAACCCAGAGGGCTGGTGCACCCAGATTCAGCATGGAAGCTCTGCACCCCTTCCCACATACCTTGCTCTATGCATCTCTTCCATCTGCTGTTTCTCAGTTGTATCATTTTACAATAAATCAGTAATTTATTAAATAAACCATTTCCCTGACTTCTGTGAGCCAATCTAGCAAATAATTGAACCCGAAGAGGGGGTCATGGGAACCCTCAATTTGTAGCCAAGTAAGACAGAAGTTCTAGGTAACCTGAGGACCCACTGTTTGTGACTGGCATCTTAAGTGGTGAGGGGGTCAGTCTTGTGGGACTGTGCCCTTAATCTATGGGATCTGATTCTAATTCCAGGTGTATGGTGTCAGAATTGTAGGACACCCACTTGGCGTCTGTAGGGAATTAGAGAACTGCTTAGTATGGGGAGAAAACTCACACATTCAGTGGCCACAGGTATTGTTAAGTGTAGAGAGAAACAGAATAAAGTTTCTCTTGATTCGAACACCAACTCAATAGGTCTAAAATTGAACTTAGGATCTCCACTACCCCTTCTCTAAAACCCATTTCCTCCACTTCCCTATTTTAGATACAAGCATCTCCCTAAGTAACCACACCAACATAAAGTGGGCCAGAAAAACCTGAAAATCTTCCTTCATCCCCGTTAGTCTTGCCCTTGTACAGCCCATTTTTCAACCTCACTACCAGAGTGATTCTTGCAAAATGTCAATCTGATCATGTCATTCCGCTTCCCCTTGCATTTAGGATCAAGTGAAGTCCCCGACATGATCTATAAGGTCCTCTGCCTCTGTCATACGTGTTTCCTCCTCCTGACCTGTAGTGCTCTTCTCTCTGCTTTACAGGTTATTTTCTACTCATTCTTCAGAACTCCATGTTTCACATTCTCTAAGATGCCTGCTCAGCCCATTCCTCATTCCCATCACCCGTTCCCGATTCCCCTAGGTCTAAAATAGAACCCAGCGTCAGTGGGCATTTAGTAAAATCTTTTACCAGAGTGACTATAAACATGTTTATACTACTTACTATCATACACATTGATATTGCAGAAAGATGCTACTTGTGGCTTTAATGAAAGCAGAGATAATAGATCCAGGCCTGCAATCTCTAAAAACCAAACCAAATAAGCCCTACCTAGATAAGGCATCCTTCAAACCACCTCCTTTCCTTTCCATTTTTACTTCCTTATATCTTAAGTCTGTTCCCTGTATTGTCATCGATCCCCAACAATTCTGTTTATATGTTTATTTGTCCCCCATACTGCTTTGTGTATTTGCCACGTATTTTGGCTCTAAACCAGGCAAAAATTTAAAATCAGAATACATGAAAGGACTCACTTCTACAAAGATGCAGTTAACAGAGCTGCTAACTCACATGCCCCATGTTTACCCATGGATTACAATCAAAGTTTACATTACATCCTTGTTAAAAGAGTTTACATTCTAGTAATGTCTAATACCGTTAAGACAACAGTATAAAGGTCTTCATTTTAACTCTTACTTGTACAGTCTTTACCCACTTCCTTCCTTCTAAAAATAACTATATAGAGAGAGAAATTTTAAATATTTCTGAGGTGGTATATATTAACTTTCTAGTCAACTTCATATTTTCATGTGTACTAAAAATGTAAAAATTTTGTTCGTAAATTAAAGGGCTGAACTGAAGCTTCTTAGGGAGCACAGTGAAAGAGAAACTATCTTTTTCAAATGTTACCAATTTAGTTGTTTGCTTTATGCAAGGAGGAAAGACTAAACTACTCTTAAAACAACAGCACTTCTTGGGAGATAATCCCACAGGATTAAGGATTATCTCTCTTTAGAGAAGTGATTTGCAATCAAAATTACACACACACACACACTAAATTCAGCAATTATAAAAAGATGAGTTAAAAAAAAAAGTAGTCAATAGTAAAAGGCAAAGAGTCATCAATCAATAAAGCAACCTAAAATCTAATTCTCTGGGCTAAAAAATACCTTTTGGCCATATAAGGATAAATGCCCAGTTTTTTTTTTTCATTCTTTTTTTAAAATTATTATTATTATTTTTTATAAACATAAAAAGTATTTTAATCCCCAGGGGAATGCCCAGTTTTTCACCATTGTCAGGAACCCTATTTCAAAATCTGAATGAAGATAGTAAAATTACCCTAAGTAACTTCTTTCTGGAGAAAAAAGCTTTAAGATTCAAAGAATTCACTCCTATGATGCTAGAAAGTTATACTTCAGGCAATGTTAATTTACAGCACATTTAAAGGTTTTAACAATTTTTGTTTTTTTATAGCTTATGTTCCCATTTTTTAAATTTTTTTAAAATATTTTTTTATTTATTTGACAGAGAGAGAGATCACAAGCAGGTAGAGATACAGAGAGAGGGGGAAGCAGGCTCCCCGCTGAACAGACTGCCCGATGCGGGGCTCAGGACCCTGGGATCATGACCCGAGCCGAATGAAGGCAGAGGCTTTAACCCACTGAGCCACCCAGGCGCCCCTCCCATTTTTCTTAAAACCACTTTTGCAGCATTTTCATCCAGGGAGAATAAACGGTGATGATTTCTAAAAGAAATTATGTGTTTTGTGGCTCCAACAACACTGACGGGTCAAATCTGTTCATAATTTTTTTTTTTTTTTAAGTAGACTCTATGCCCAACATGGGGCTTGTACTCATGACCTTGAGATTAAGAGTTGTATGCTCTACCAAAGGAGCCAGCAAGGCACACTCTATTCATAGATTCCTTAAACAAAAAATTCAGAAACTAATATCAACTTTTGGTTAAGAAAAAAAAATCAGCACTCTTATATGAAATATTTTATATATTATAATATTAACTACATGTTGTTATATATTTATACTGTATCACTGTAACACTTATATATATTATTATATATAATAGTATACTACTATATATAATATCTGCTGGTAATATATCATATATTAGTAAAGCATTTCAGCCTGAATACTGTTTGTAATATATTATTATAAATTACTAAGAAGATATAAATATCTGGTTTAAAAAACACAGGCATATGCTTCAAATTTAAAATCACCGAACAGATTTGAGATCTAAAACAGGCATTTCAAAACTTCTTTAAATTTAAACAACATAAAAAGCAAAGTACCTTTACATGAAAATTCTATACCAGAAATACTGAATTAGTGACTGGCAACAGTACAGATTAAAAAAAACTGTAAAGAGAAACTGAGCAGGAGGAAAAAATTTTTTGGCCACCTTTCACAATAATGGCTCATATTTCTCAAAAGAATAAAATCAATAGCTTTTCCTCTCCTCACTAACATAAGCTAACGGTAACTGTTTCCTCAACAGGAAAAACTACTGATTTCTAACTTGGTTGCATGTTAATATTTCAGACACGTGTGGCTGTCACACCAATGTGCACAACAAAGTAATAAGCACTATCTTATTAGAAGTCCTCCATAAGGGAAGTAAAGAAACTGTCAACTCATTCCACTAAAGTAAACATGTTATGATAATGTTTCCAGGAGCTTTCCTTTTTTGAATGCTAAATTTAAGCCTTGGGATAGAGAGCAAGTATGATAAACACAAAAAGGAAAGAATCCCTAGAGGTTAGCCTTTTATTACAGTATCGAATTATTATTCTATACCCAATTAAAACTGTATCCTTCAACCACATTTGATTTGTTTTCAAACAAGAACCACCAACATGTAAATTAATTACAAAATAAACACTAGTGCTGAAATGAAAATTTTAAGATTATATTAAGAAAATTTTTAAACAAATCATATTGAGTTCCAGAAATGAAGCATTCACAAATCAAAATAATATAGAAACTCAATAGGAGCGCCTGGGTGGCTCAGTGGGTTAAAGCCTCTGCCTTCAGGTCACCATCCCAGGGTCCTGGGATCAAGCTCCGTAGGGAGCCTGCTTCCCTTCCTCTCTCTCTGCCTGCCTCTCTGCCTGCTTGTTATCTCTGTCAAATAAATAAGTAAAATCTTTACCCAAAAAAAAAAAGAAACTCAATAATAAAAGAAAAAAAATTGAATTTAAAAATAAGCAAAAGACCTGAATTGACACTTCTAAAGATGTATAGTCAATAAGATCATGAAAAGATGTTCAGCATCAACAGTCATGAGGGAAATACAAATCAAAACTACAATGAGATACCACTTTACACTCAACAGAATGGCTATAATCAAAAAGATAATAGGGTTGGAAAGGATACAGAGAAATTCACTAAAACCCTTGCATACTGCTGGTTAAAGTGTAAAATGATGCAGTCACTCTGAAGAACAGCTGAGTGGTTCCCCAAGACATTAAGCATAAAACTATCACAGAACCCAGCAATTCTATGCCTGGGTATATATGCCCAAGAGAAATTAAAATGTATGTTCCCACAAAAACAAACACAAATATTCACAGCAGCATAAATCCTAATATCCAAAAAGTGTTAACCCAAATGTCCATCAACTGATGAATGGATAAATAAAATACGAAATACGGTATAGTCATATAATGAACTATCATTTGGCAATAAAAAGGAATGAGGCATTGATATATGCTACAAGGATGAACCTTGTAAACATTTGCTAAGTGAAAGAAACAAGTCAAAAAGACAACATATTGTTATGCTTCCATCTATATGAAATTTCCAGAATAGGGGCGCCTGAGTGGCTCAGTCGGTTAAGCCTCTGCCTTAGGCTCAGGTCGTGATCCCAGGGTCCTGGGATCGAGCCCCACATTGGGCTCTCTGCTCAGCGGGAAGCCTGCCTGCCCCCTCTCTCTCTGCCTGTTTCTCTGCCTACTTGTGATCTCTCTCTGTCAAATAAATAAAATCTTAAAAAAAAAAAAAAAGAAGAAATTTACAGAATAAGCAAATCGATGGCGGCAGAAAATAGATAAGTAGTTTAGTTGGGAGTTTAGAGGAAAACAGAAGTGACTACTGATAGGTATAGGATTTCTTTTTTGGGATGATGAAAATGTTCTAAAATTGTGGTGAACGTTGCACAACTGTGAATATACTAAAAACACACTAAACTGAATTTATATATCTGAATTATGTATAAAACTGTCAAAATTTAAAAGCAAAAAGTATCCAATATAGATCTAAAACTTCTATAATGAATATATATTTTAGGTTTGGGGAAAAACAATATATGTACTTCTTAAGTCACAATCATCCTCTAGAACACATGATAATAAAATCTGTGCAGTAAAAATGTAGATAGACTCGAGAAGCGCTGGGAAAGTCATATTGTTGTGCAATCAATTCTACCAAAAAAAGGAGAAAACTGAGAAGAGAGGGCCACTTTAAGATAATTGATAAGCTTACAACTATCGAAGAAAGTGCTTAAAGGCTTTTATTTGTGAGGAATGCTTGTCAGGATACATAAAATCACAAAAGTCTTTCCTCCTCATAATAGAAATTTAAAAAGCAGTGTGTAAATAAAGAGTGGGGAAACCCTATTAAGTGATTTTAAATGGATGTGATCCCACAAATTACCAGTAACAAACGTCTAAAGGCTGCAATTACTGCTTTGTTTACTCTAAAATTTACTTTTAACTTGAGAAAACTTTATTAATTCATTTCAATTTGTGATATAGAGCTGTGCTGTAGCCCAAGCTGAAAGAACAGCTGTAGTGTTATGTCATTTTAACTAAAACAGACAATAAATCTCTCACAAAGTAAGGCCAGGTTATAAACTGGAAGAGCCTTTTATTTTAATATTAGTGTGCATCTTCTTTAAGGACTTCTGTTGGTCTTTAGACTAAATATTTTTTCATATTATTGTTCAGAAAGCCATTTAAAAGTAAACAGAACAAAAGTAAAATGTGGCTCAGATTGTGATCTTCACAAACTCAAATTAATAATTTTTTTTTTTAAGATTTTATTTATTTGACAGAGAGAGACACAGTGAGAGAGGGAACACAAGCAGGGGGAGTGGGAGAGGGAGAAGCAGGCTCCCCACTGAGCAGAGAGCCCGATTCGGGGCTCGATCCCAGGACTCTGGGATCATGACCTGAGCCGAAGGCAGACGCTTAATGACTGAGCCACCCAGGCGCCCCTCAAATTAATAAATTTTTATTGCTTTTCCCTTAATTTCTCCCTCTGCATCTGCCTGAGAATTTCCAAGCACAAGAATTACCGCACAGCCCTCTAACACCGTTTATAACTGGTCTTCACAGGAACTTCAACAAGTTGGTGAAATTCCCAATCACTTGATAGCTTGCACTTTCAGAAGTGCAAAAATAAAGCACACAGCCTGTATCACTGGGCCAACACACACATAATTTGGTGGGTGTAAAAACAACACTTTGGGGTAGACAACAGATTAATATATCAATATGGATACTGACATAGTGACAGATTGGGAATAGCTGTCATTCTGACCATTTTACTGTTTACTTGTAACACTTTTTCTTTTTTCACATCTCTTAGATAAGGGATGAAAATCCTCAAGTTGTTGCGATATTACGTTGAAAGAAAATGAAAACAGACCTACACTAAAACAAGTTGGTTTCAAAGAAATAAAATCCAAGAGTCATCATTCAACAACATATTAAACTCTTCACCTCTACTCCTGTCAACTGCTTCCACTCTGCCTCTAGTGTCTTCATCAAGTCACACAAAGAACTCCTCACTGACCAACAGCTCCAAAGGGCCCCACTAAAATTTTGTTCCTAACATTAGAGTTGTTGACAAGTGTTCAAAGGTCCCTCCCTCCCCAGAAACTAAGCTTCTTAAATCGGAGACCTTAGAGGTGAGGCCTAGGTTGTTTTGGTCCATATAACCATCCTGGACAATTTGTTCTAATGGTGTTCCCTGTCCTTCTTGAGCAAAGATGCCATCAAGTTTATTAAAGTAATCATTTTACAACTCTGCTACTTACAAGAGCATATTCATAATACACTTTCGTTACAATACTGGGTTTGAATGTTTAAGTTTGGGATTTAACTGCTCCCACTAGGCTGTGACCAAAACTCACTTTATTGGTTTCTATTTGTTGAAAGCTGCTCTCTCAAAGTTACATAACAATTCTTTCCACCCAACTAACCCCAACTCCTAAAAAAATTATTTTTTTACTCTCCCAGCCTCCACTACTGCTTTCTCATACTCAGTAAGCACTCCCAGACACTACTTTCCGCACATTCATCAACGCTGTCGACTGACCAAACCGGTGCAAAAATGCACTGAACGGGGGATGAAGGGAGAACAGTGCCGTTTGCATCCTCTGGTGCCCAGGGCAATCCCAGAACAAAGTAGGAACCCGGTTCGGGTAGCATGTTTCGGTGGAGGAGGCAATGCTCCGCTAATCTGCGGAAAAGGAATAAGTAGGACGATATTACCCCCAAACCAGGAAGCGTCTCCCCTTCCCTCTTCCAGGAGCTAGCAAAAAGAGCAAAGGCCCTCGTGCTGGGGACTTAATGAAAGCGTGGGGGCAAAAGAGGAATAGTGGAGGAGCTGTCGGTTCTCCCAGGCAGAAAGTGAACGCAAAGGTGGCTGGCGCCCCGCACGGCTCTGCGGCCTATTAGAAGATAAAGGAAGGAAGGAGCGGGGCAGGCACGGTGGCCTCCCCGGGCCGTTACCCACAAGGCGAGGACAGAGAGCCCGGCGAGGTCGCAGCCCCAAGTCAGGGCAGGGCTGCTCCAAGATTTCCAGGAGTCGGTTCCTCCCCCGGGGCGCGGCCTGCGAGGGCCGACAGCCCCCGCTCGGGTCCCGGCACTCACCCCTGCAATCTCCTCGGCCGAACATTCCATCAAACTCCGGTCGATGGCCTGCACCTCGGGCTCCAGCTCCGACGCCATCTTCCCTCCTCCTCCTCACCAGCGCTGACGCCGCTACCGCCGTCCCGAGGGCCGCGGCCTCGCCACAGCGCTGACTGCCGAGACCCGTGCCCCAGGCAGTCAGTCCGGAGTCGTCCAGGCGGCCGCGGGTGGGGAAGAAGAATCGTAGTCTGAGGTAAGCCGGGCAGAAGGAAAAGCGGCCTCCGGCGCTCCCTCCGGGCTCGGCGCCCAAAAGTCAAGTCACTGCCTCGTCCTGGCCCGGGAGAAGGACACAGAGAACCCAGAACCTGGCACTCTCGCTAGCTTCTACCGCGTCCGGCACCGGGAAAGGGGCAACAACACCCAAAAGAGGAAGCAGAGTATTTTGGGAACTGTAGTCCTCCGCCACACGGCCGGGAAGCAGGTGGAGGCCTTATAGGGTGCCCCACGAAGGCATTTTGGGAGTTGTAGTCCATCTTTTAACCAGAACAGGGGCAAATGGCAGCTAAGCGGGCGGGGTTTTCCTGTACCACTAGAATCCTGGGAAGAGACTGGCGGAAAGAAGCCCTCACCTGGGAAGAAGCCGAAGAGCAAGACATTGTGGGAACTGTAGTTTTATTCCCTCAGTCTATTTGTTCCTAGTTGTATCTGCAGATCCTAGAACGGTGCCTGGCACATGGCAACCGCTCAAGTACTTTTCCAAGCCTGACATAGGTAGACAGATACTCGTGGAAAGAATGGAAGAATTACATTCTATTCCCATAGTTCTATGGCCCTGTCATTCATCATGCCCTCATCTTTCAGACTGTAACTGATGCGGACATTATCCAGATTCTTTGAGGTTTTGAAACATACTTAAACACTAGGCAAGAAAACATTTCCAAGTAATTTAGTTATGGCCACTTATCAAAGTTTATTATAAACGTTGCTGGAAAGGAAAAGTAGCCTGTAAGCCAAATCTATCAAGACTTACTCTTGATAGGGACATTTTATAAAAATAGATTAGGTACAAAAGAAAATTATGTTAGGTTAGAGGTAATTAGGGTCTTGACTGACAGGTGAATGGGTGTCTTAGAACAACTCTTCAGTTCTTTTAGAGTTTATCGGAGAATTGCTTACACATTTTATCAAGCATGCTAGTTAATTCCGAGAAAGAGATTGTGAATTAAGGGGAGGAGGGATCTGACCCAATCCAGACCTGGGAAATGTTTTTGTTTTTATTGTTTTAATAATAATATTAAACAAATGTCTTTTTGTTTTTGCTTTTTTGATTAGGAAATAAAAATTACCTATAATCTCATAGTTCAAATAAGTCTTGCTATGGCTTTTGAAAATAAAGGATTAGATATTCAAACTTAATAGGAATATATTTTTAAAAGATTTTATTTATTTATTTGAGAGAGAGCAAAAGAGAGCAGGAAAAAGCACACATGAGCAGGGGGGAGGGGCAGAGGGAGAAGAAGAAGCAGGCTCCTCACTGAGCAGGGAGCTGGACTTGGGGCTCCATCCCAGAATCCCAAGATCATGACCTGAGCCAAGGCAGATGCTTAAATGATTGAGCCACCCAGGTGCCCTGGTAAGAATATTTTATTTATTTCTCTATTTATTTTTAAAGTAAGCACTATGCCCAACATGGGGATTGAACTCGCGACCCCAAGATCAAAAGTCATATGCCCCACCAACTGAGTCAGCCAGATGCCCACGTAGAAATATTTTAAAAGGAAAAATGAGGGGTGCCTGGGTGACTCAGTTGGTTAATTGTCTGTCTTCAGCTTAGGTCATGATCCCAGCATCCTGGGATCGAGTCCTTCCTTGGGCTCCCTGCTCAGTGGGGAGTCGGCTTCTCCCTCCATCTCTCTCTGTCCCCCTCTCCCGCTTGTGTGTGCATGCTCTCTCTCTCTCTGTCTCAAATAAATAAATAAAATCATTAAACATTTTTTAAAAAGAAAAATGAAAACTACTCCACTTACTCCCAGTCCCTCCTCCCCAAAGAAAATCATTTTTAATACTTTCTTATGATTTGGTCTAGAAAAAAAATACATATATCTGGATAGATACCTAGAATGAGTTATCTTGAAATGTTGTTCTATATGTTACTTTCTTTTTTACCCAATTTCCTTGACTGTTACTCTACCTAGTCAGAGTCAAGCTGGAGGAAAACTGGATTGTTATAACCTGGAAGCAAAGGTAATGCCTCTTTAAGGGTCCTAACATAGAATTAAAGCCCTTTAAATAGATTAGAAAGAAAATGTCTGCTGTTAACATTATTTCCTTCCTTCTATTACTTTTAGATTGATTTTAATATTTTTTCTAAATTCTTGAGTTGGGTGTTTGCTATTAATATTTCTCTTTGTCTCAATATATACATTTAAGGCAGTGGTTCTCAAACTTAAGCATGCATCAGAATCACCTGGAGGTCTTGATAAAATACAGATTTCTAGATCCCACCTTCAAAATTTCTAATTCAATAGGTTTTGGGTGGAGACAAAATTGTGTTTCTGTCAAGTTCCTGGGTCATCCTGCTGGTCTGGGGACCAACTTTAGAATCAAAAGATTTATTAAGGCAATACATTTCCATATCTACGGCTTTGACTGCATTACACACATTTTGGTATGTAGTGATTTCATTATCATCCATTGCTAAATATTTTCTGATTTTATTATGATTTCTTCTTTGACCCATATAGTATAGGTTAAACTTTTCAAATATGTGTGGTATTGTTATCGTTTGTTACTGCTTTCTCATTGTATCATATTATGGGGAGAGAACATGGTCTGTATGATGTACATTCTGTAGTATAAAATGACATTTGGTTTGCAGACTAGAGTATGTGGCCAACAAATTCTTCAAAGCCGTTATTTTCTCAAATATTACCTTCAAGTACTTCTTCAAATATTGCTATCCTATTTTCTCCTTCTGGGACTTCTTTCTGACTCCCTTTTCTATTCTCTATTACTCTTTTTCATCCTTCCATACTTTTTTTTTTTAATTTTATTTACTTATTTGACAGAGATCACAAGTAGGTAGAGAGGCAGGCAGAGAGAGAGGAGGGGAAGCAGGCGCAATCCCAGGACCCTGGGATCATGACCTGAGCTGAAGGCAGAGGCTTAACCCACTGAGCCACCCAGGCGCCCCACATTCTTCCATACTTTTAACTGTCTGTGCTGCATTCTGGATATATCTTCTAGTATGCAAACTCATCAGCTGTGTCTAATCTGATATTGAACAATCTGCTAAGTTATTTTCAGTGATTTCCTTTGTCATTCCTAGAAATTATATTTAATTCATTTCAAAGATTCTTGTTCTTCTTTCATAATGTCATGTTACTTATGTATGGTTCTAAATATTTTTATAACTCTCATACTTTTAAATCGGCATATTCAGTATTCCTTAGATTGTTGTAGTTATGAAGATCTTGGGACTCTAATCTTACTTTGTGTGTTTATGTGTTAATCACTTAAATGATTGTTTCCTTTTCACTTTGTAATTATGAATTTTGAGATCATCTTCATTAAACATTAGCCATGAGAAACTTGAGAGGCCTCTGTTGAGAGCATGTACTTTCAAAGTGGTTTTGCATTTGCCTCTGCAAAGCCAAGCATTCTAGAAGCATCATAAACTCAGGACCAGGCCCTCTGGGAGTAACATATACGTAGGGACCAATTTTTATGTCACTTTCTTGTCTTGGGGTTCCCTAATAATATAAAAATTCAATCGTGTGACGTGGTCCCTGTTTATAAATTCTTAAGGGAGAATACTTTTTCCTTCTCAGAGTCAAGGTTAAAATCTTCTTTGTCATTTCCCTCTTCAGGTCAGTGTGTGTTTTTCTAGTCTATGTGTTCACTGATGTTACTTTCCTTTGAAAGCCGTGGCTTTATGTAGGGATCACAGTTTCAATTAGTATTTATTGGATCCACGGTCTTGTCTTATGTTCCCATGTGGGCATTTAAAACATCCGGTTAGACAGGACATATTGCATACTCATAGTAGCGAAAGGTAGGAGGTGGGGAAGAGGCTAGGGAATGGCAACATCAAAATTTTGGAAGATGCGAAGCAAATGGATGAGAAATAACTGACTTAGTAATTAGAGAATGCTGAAACCTAAGTTAGCAGCAGGAAAACCCAGAATCAAGTGAATCCATGTACAGAACTCTGAAAGACTTGGGACGCCTGGGTGGCTCAGTTGGTTAAGCGGCTGCCTTCGGCTCAGGTCATGATCCCTGCGTCCTGGGATCAAGTCCCGCATCGGGCTCCTTGCTCCGCGGGGAGCCTGCTGCTCCCTCTGCCTCTGCCTGCCACTCTCTCTGCCTGTGCTTGCTCTCTCTCTCTCTCCCTCTCTCTCTGACAAATAAATAAATTTAAGAAAAAAAAAACCTCTGAAAGACTTAGAAATTTGAAGCACTGTGTTACTCTGAGAGTGGGTGAAGATGATCTTAAAAGCAAGAATATTGTTTGAAAATCTGTATGGGGGCGCCTGGGTGGCTCAGTGGGTTCAGCCTCTGTTTTTGGTTCAGGTCATGAACCCAGCATCCTGGGATTGAGCCCACATCGGGCTTTCTGCTCATCAGGGAGCCTGCTCCCACCCCCTCAACCCCCATCCCACCACCTGCCTCTCTGCCTACATGTGATCTCTGTCTGTCAAATAAATAAATAAAATCTTAAAAAAAAAAAAAAAGAAAGTCTGTATAGCGAGAAGTTAGATCACCCCATCTTCTATCCTGGAAGAAGACTGGAGGCTTTTCCTCTAGAGAAGCTTCTCCTGAGGTCTTTGGATTGTGAGACACTAGGCACAGCTAAGGACAGTAATACTGTACTAAATACTGGGGCATTAATTCAAAGTCTCTCCACTGAACAGGCTTACTCCAGTGCATTTCCCCCCACTTGACTCTGAGAACATCAGTGACTGGCTTATAACTCCCAGGCAGGAGTTTGAGAAAGTCTTCTGCAGAGAAACTGACCAGCCCAAAAGAAAGAGGGGCACTTGGGTGGCTCAGTGGGTTAAGCCTCTGCCTTCGGCTCAGGTCATGATCCCAGGGTCCTGGGATCAAGCCCCGCATCAAGCTCTCTGCTCCATGGAGATCCGGCTTCCTCCTCTCTCTCTGCCTGCCTCTCTGCCTACTTGTGATCTCTCCGTCTGTCAAATGAACAAATAAAATCTTTAAAAAAAAAAAAGAAAGAATATCTATCAGAGGAGTGGAACCCTATATTAGACTGCTTGGGCTGCCATAACAAAATACTACCAACTGGGTGGCTTATTTCTCATGGTTTTGGACTTTCAGAATATCAGGAACAAAGAGAGAATCCTACAAATTTCCAGAAAGAGAAAACAAAAAGGCAACAGAATCAGAATGGCACTAACCTTTAAAATATTCAGAGTAAAAATTGAATAACAGGAGTTCTAGAAAGAACAACAAAAAAAATGGATGAGTATAAATTATCGAGAAAAATTTTCAAGAAAACTTTCAAGAACTGAAATATATGAGATTCTAGACTGAATAAGCCCATCCAGTACCCAGAACAATTGCTTTAAATATAGAAATGTTGGGGTGCCCGGCCAGCTCAGTTGGAAGAACATGTGACTCTTGATCTTAGGGTTGTTGTTTCAAGCTCCACATTAGGTATAGAGATTACTTAAAAACAAGATATTTTAAATTAATAAATAAATATAGCAACATCATGACAAATCATAAGGACCTTTTAGAACATCAGGAACAAAGAAAAAGTCTACCAACTTCCAGAAAGAGACAACACAAAGGCAACAGAATCAGAATGGAACCCATCTTTAAAATATGCATTTACGATCATATTTATTATATTTTTGTCCAACATTTCTAGGTATTTGTCTTGGAAGTGGTGGTTATTGAGGTGATAAAGTTTGTCATATATTCAGAATTGCTAAAATGTGGGTTGAATGAAGGCAGGGACCCTGTTTTTATGCATGTATCCATGTTTCTAGAAGAGTGTTTGGAACATACTAGATGCTCAATAAATATTTACAAGATGAATGAGTAAACCACAAATCTACATTGATCTTTTTTAAAGATCTATTTGTTTGTTTAATATATAGAAAGAAAATGTGCAAATCAGGGAGGAGCAAAGGGAGAGAGAGAAGGAGAGCAGACTTCACTGACCACAGAGCCTGACGTGCGGCTCGATCTCATGATCCTGAGATCATGACCTGAGCCAAAATCACCAGTCAGACGCTCAACTGACTGAGTCACCCAGGCGCTCCTTCATGTTGTTTTTTTTAAACCCCATAATGCTTCATCATTTTTCATAGCTGCATAGTATTCCATGATATGAATGCATCATAATGTATTTAGCTTTACTGATAAACTCATTGGCTTTTTTCAGTGTTTCATGTAATTAAAATAATAATGAAATTCCTTATTCATATAGATTGGCAAACTCTTTTTAAGGATAGACAGGTCAGGGAGGCATATGTGAGTTGGGGGTGAAGGTAAGAATTGAGTCGAGCCCTGGGGCGCCTGGGTGGCTCAGTGGGTTAAGCTGCTGCCTTCGGCTCAGGTCATGATCTCAGGGTCCTGGGATCAAGCCCCGCATTGGGCTCTTTGCTCAACAGGGAGCCTGCTTCTCTCTCTCTCTCTCTCTCTGCCTGCCTCTCTGCCTACATGTGATCTTTCTCTTTCAAATAAATAAATAAAATCTTAAAAAAAAAAAGAATTGAGTTGAGCCCTAAGTGAAAAGAATTACTCATGTTAGGATCTGAAATAAGAGCATTCTAGACAAAGGATGTGGCAAATGCAAAGGCCCTCAGGCTGAAACAAACTTGAAATGAATCAAGAACAATATGAAAGCTATGACTTTATTGCAGAAAGTTTTCAGATGGGGTGCCTGGGTGGCTCAGTCGGTTCGGCGTCTGACTCTTGATTTTAGGTCAGGTCGTGATCTCAGGGTTATGGGGTCAAGCCCTGTGTAGGGCTCTCATTGGATGTGGGGCCTGCTTGGGATTCTCTCTTGCCCTCTCTCTTTGCCCAACCCCCCAAAAATATATTTTAAAAGTTTTCAGATAAATAAATGCTGTGCTTACTAGTGATTGGAACAGGTATATTAGTCTTATTTACTAAAACCCTTTCAGATGTTACTTTACTTTAATTTCATTAAATGAAATGAAGTTACTTTACTTTCATTTAAGACATGATGAAATTTAGGTTCAATAGATAAGTAACTTACTCAAAGTCACTGTGATAGATTGATTGCAATTTTTTTTTTTAGATTTCATTTATTTATTTGAGAGTACGAGAGATAAAGCGAGAGAGAGTACAAGCAGGGTGAAGGACAGAGGGAGAAGCAGACTCCCTGCTGAGCAGGGAGCCCAACATGGGACTCGATCCTGGTACTCCGGGATCATGACCTGAACTGAAGACAGATGCTTAACCAACTGAGCCACCCAGGCACCCTTGATTGCAGTTTTATGCACCTAATTAATGCCCCCCCATACTACTTCCACTACAATGTGACTCTGTCAGTCTTTGAGTCTATTTTCCTATCCTTTGAAACTGGGATGACCTTGTGACTTGCTTTAGTAAATAGAATGCAATGAAAATTATGGTATGCCAGTTCCAAGCCCAGATCTCCAGATGTGGTCTTGCACATTCCAACCCTCTTTCTTGGACCTCTGCTTTCCCCATGGCAACAAAGTTGGGCTGGCCTGCTGGAGGATGAGACCACATGGAGGAGAACAGTGGTACACAGCTAGCCAACCTTGCTGAGTTGAGCCCTAAGTGAGAAGAGTCACCTAAGAAGCAGAGCCCTAAGTGAGAAGAGTCACCTAAGAAGCAGAGTCACCTTGCTGATCTGTAGGTAGCTACAAGCATGTGAAAGAGTCCAGGGAGACCAAGGTTCCTCATCTTTTCTGTATCTGTTGTCACTAATGTAAATGATGTCTTGGGAATGAAACATTAGGAGCCTTGTGGTTTTCTGCTCCTTAAAGGCAGCTTATCAAGACCGTCTTTTTTCCAGATGTGGCAAGGATTATCACATGGCATACCATGAGGAAAAATTGTTCAGCTCCCCAATTATTTCTGTCCATTGAGTGTGGAGGGAAGACAAAGACTTTGCCCTCGACCTACCTCTAGTCAGGCTCCTCTGAGTCCTGTTTTTGACTAGGCCTTGAGATCTGTCCTTGGCCTGCTTATTCGAGTTTAGCAAGAATTCTGCTGAGTCAGTTTGGCAAGAATCTCCCACCTTTGGTCTGATTGACTTGATATTTAATCAAATTCCTCATCCCTCATCCTTGATATTTTATAACCCTAGCCTGCCTGCAGCAGGAATCTGGTTGAGTTGGGCTAGCAAGAATCCTGCTAGCTTTGATGTTTCCACTTAACAATTGTCCACCCCATGAGCCCATCCTGCTCCTTGGTTATAAATCTCTATTTGTCTTTGTTGTATTCTGAACCCGATCTTTCTCCTTGACCACAAAACCCCATTGTGTAGTAGCCTCTTTGAATAAAGTCTTCTTTATCATCTTTAAACAAGTATCATGGAACTTTTTTTTCTTGACAGGTACAATATACTCTTTAAAGTGTATAAATGATTATACTTGGTCACTGTGTCAGTGAAAGAAATGATCTCTATCCACCTGGCTTTGCAAAGGCATTAGTAAGCCAAAGATATCCAACCCAAAAAGCACAAAGGCTTAAGGCTGTTAGGAAGGGGACTAATCTACTGGCCTCTCAGGAACCATCATTCACAAGTTTAGTTGCTGCAGGAAATGCTGTGGATTGGTTTGCCAGCCAATTTCATCAGGGGTATGCTTTCACATGCTACAAAGTGTGGTAAGCTAAACACAACATTTCCCACCTTCCTTTGCAATGAGGGCTCTAAGACAAATCAGTTATATGTGCTCTGGTGAGATTTAGAAGTTGGAAGTGAGTTGGAGGCTGTCTTTCTGTTTCCATGGCTATTACGGATATCAAGCATGATCATGGAGATGTTGAGTTATCTACACCATCTGTAGATTACAGACTATAGTTTCTAAAATATTAAGAGGCCATTACTGTGGCAGTAAATTTAGCAGTTCCAGGATCACTCTCCCAGATGCTCATTCTAAAACTGCACCCTTGTGAGCATCTACTTTCTTGTATCAAATACCTACTTTCTTAAAAAAAAAAAACAAACCTGCATAGCAATTTCAATGCTTTGCAACTCAATCTTCATTGATGGTTACTCTGATGGTTAATTTTAGGTGTTAATTTGGTTGAGTTATGGTGCCCAGTTGTTTGGTCAAACACTAGTGTAGATATTGCCTTGAAAGTATCTTGCAGATGTGATGAACACTTACAATCAGTTGACTTTAAGTAAAGAAGATTACTCCTGATAATGTAGGTGGACCCCATCCAGTCAATTGAAGGCCTTAAAAACAAAAACTAAGGTTTCCTGGAGAAAAAAGAATTTGCTTCAAACTGTAACAGAGATCTTATTTGAGTTTCTAGCCTGTTGGCCTGCCCCACATTTTCCAGACTTGCCAGCCCTCTTGATCGTGAGAGCCAGTTCCTTAAAATATATCCGTCTCTGTATATATAAATTGGTTCTGTTTCTCCGGAGAATCCTCATTGATACTGTTACTAATTAGCAAATACACATTTACTTTGTTGTTGGGCTCCTTTAATTACCTGTATGGTTTTTGCATTTTGTATTAAAATTTTTCTAATTAAAAAATAATTTTTAATAGGTAATATTATCACACAGCCTGCGATTTTAAAAGTATGAAAGGGTATAGTAGTGAAAAGTAAGTCACTCTCCTACCCTTCCCATCAGCCATCAAGTTCTCTCTCCTGGAGACAACTAATATTACCTTTTTTTTTTTTTTTTTTGGTGTGTCCTTCTAGAGTTTCTTTTCTTTTCTTTTTTAAGATTTTATTTATTTATTTGACAGACAAAGATCACAAGTAGGCAGACAGGCAGACAGAGAGAGAGGGGGAAGGAGGCTCCCACTAAGGAGAGGGCCCGATGCGGGGCTTGATCCCAGGACCCTGAGACTATGACCTGAGCCAAAGACAGAGGCTTGACCCACTGAGCCACCCAGGCGGCTCTACCTTCTAGAGTTTCTATTCAAGTATTTTCTTATTCCTATTCCAATGGTAGGATCCATGCACATTTTCTGCATTTTTCTTTTTCAATTAGGAGATTCATCCACGTGTATATCAAGTCACCTCTTTTTAAAAATAGGCAATCTAGTATTGCAATGAATATATTTCATTTATTTAACGATCCCTTGTTGATGGTATTTAAATCATTTCTTACAGATCATGCTGCAATCAATACCTTTGTAAAAATGTCATTATGCAGATATGTAAGTCTATCTGTGGGATAGATAAATTCTCAAAGCTAGAATCCCTTGATTTCAGGATATGAGTGTTCTTTAATTTTTAATTTTTATCAAAATTACTCATACACAAATTTCAAGAGTTATAGGGTTCTGCAAAGTTTGGTAAGGAAAAAAAAAGGAGGGGGAGAGAAAAAAACCAAAGCAGTGCTTAGTCTCCTTCCTCCCATTTCTGCCTTCTCAGAGGCAATCACTTTGAATTATTTTAGCTGCTTCCATATCTCAAAATAGCTTCCCTGTACTGCTTCTTGATTTTTTTTTCCCATTTTAGGTATCGTTTATGCACTTCCTGTAATGAAAGATGAGAATTTCACTCTCTTTTAGCCCCTGCCCCCACCACATACAGACTCCTTTCCTATTCCTCTATTGTCCTAATATAGTCATGTGACAGTGATTTTGTGATATTTTTCTCTACAGAGAATAGGGAGATAATTCAATCTTTTCTTGAGCGTGGTTAGTCACAATTTGTTTTTATTATTACCAGTAGAGATGGATAAAATAAACAACTTTATATACACATAGTATTATTCTGCTATAGGCTTAAGCAAAATTCTGATAAATTTCATATATGCATTCTCCCAAAAAAGAAAAACTGTACAGTGCATTTATAATTGTATGTGTGGCATTATCCAGTACATTCCTGATAGGAGAAAACTGAATTGCTGAGAATCAAATCCGTTGCTTGCAATTTCCTATATCTGATTAATGGAAAACATTTTCCACAGACTAGCTTCTGGCTCCTTACATTCAATCCTTGTCTCTCTGCCCCTACTCACCCTGCTGCCAGGCACCATAGCACATCTCACTATAACCTCTGACCCGGCACCTTCATGTAATAGCTCTAGGTGAGCTGGGTATAGTAGGAGGTAGAAATACTCCTGAAGCAATTCCTACTGGGATGGTTGACCATAAGCTAACTGTATACAGATGTGACTGCAAGCTACAGAAATAAATCCAACTAAATCTAAACTAAAGGGATCTCCAATTTACTTTCCCATAACTGCAGTGTGAGAAAAAGTATGACAGAGGGAAAGTTGAATAGAAAAGAAACAGTGAATTTAACCAATCACAGTTAAAATATCTTACTTCACAAATTTTACCCAAGTTGTGATTGTGTGGAGGGTTCCAGCAGCCGAGGCTTCATTAGCTTCATGAGAAGTCCACTTCCGGCTCTAAGCTAACAGGGCAATCAGCCCATTTTGGAGGAGGTCAGAAAACTCCAGGAGAGATCTCAACGAGATAAAAATTATAGGCAACTTCATGTGTCTCAGTATAATGAAAGATTTAGCCAATTGGTGGAGACTTGGGAGTTGAACATTCTGATCTGTTCAGAGAGAAGTGAAAATGAAAAACAAGACAATTTTTAATGCCATGGAAAACAAAAAGCTGTTCAGGAAAAGTCACCGTAATTTACCATATGGTACAGCTATAATTAATTTTTAATCAGCGTAATAATAGAAACTCCGAGGAATGGATAGATGGACAGATTGGTGATAAAAAAAGCATAATAAAATGTTAAGTGTAGGATTTAGTGGTAGGTATATAGTGTTTATCATGAAGTTTTTGGGTCTTTCCTATAGTTTAAAATTTTTACACAATAGATTGTGGGGAGGAAAATTATGCACCTGAAAATATAAAGAAAAAAGATATTAAAGACATGGATCAGGGGCACCTAAATGGCTCAGTCAGTTAAGCATCTGACTCTTGATTTCGGTTTTGTCTTTTGCCTGGATGGTAAAATGTTCCTATCTTTTCCCACTGTCAGTGGAGTAGTCCAATATGGCACCCACTGCCAGAACCTGCAGGGACACAATTCCCAGGCTCCCAAGTTGAGTCAGTTAAACAAACTCATTGTAGACTGGAAGGGATGAATGTGTTCATTTTTTATTGTTAAAAGGATATCAGTATACTTTAAAAAAAAGTCATGTTCTGATCTTGGATCTATACATACCGATTACTTACTGTTGGCTTTTATTTCCATTCAGTATTTATTTTTGCCAGTGGCTACAATAGTTGAATCCTTCCATAGTTGAGCGTACTCCCATATGGTCTTCTATCTGCAAACACTAAAATAATTGAATGTTATTAATTAGAGTATGTGACTGTTCTTTTTTTTCTTTTTTTTTAAGATTTTATTTATTTATTTATTTGACAGAGAGAGAGATCACAAGTAGGCAGAGAGTCAGGCAGAGAGAGAGGGGGAAGCAGGCTCCCTGCTGAGCAGAAAGCCCGATGCAGGGCTCGATCCCAGGACCCTGAGATCATGACCTGAGTGGAAGGCAGCGGCTTAATCCACTGAGCCACCCAGGCACCCCATGACTGTTCTTTTTATACATCCCATCCTGGCTTGGGAGAGTCTTACATGTCCAGTCTGTCTGCAGTTGATGGATGAGGAGTCAACTTATGCTGGATGTTGTGTTGCCTCCCAGTAGAGGGAATAATCTCACAAACATCAAGGGCTGGTCTTTGAGCAACAGGAGCCATAATGAAAAGAAACAGGATCAGAGCAGCTATACTAGAAAAGGAAAATTCAATCAAAGACCTCGTCACATGATTTGGGAGTGCTGAATTTATGTTTATGATCATATTCAGTCTTTTCTGGGCCTCCCTCCTTCTCCCGTTCATGGTTTGATTCCAAGATAGTAAGTTCATAATGCACCCACCATTTAGTTAAAAGGAGTTTTCATTTTTACTTTAATCTTTCTGATGAATTGTGAAATCATAAGTTCCTGTCCCACTTTACCTGGTAAACGATCATCAGATTGGTCACCCACATTGTGTAAAACCCAAAAGATAGAGGGAAATTTCATCTGAGACTCATATGTTTAGTTGTTATTTTTCCCAATTCATAGTTCTTTTCTCACTTTTTGCCCACATCCTTCACTTGTGCTTTATCAAAGCCAAATTTATTATTATTTTTTATTTTTTAAAAGATTTTATTTATTGTAGAGAGAGAACAAATGTGAGCATGAGCAGGGGGAGGGGCAGAAGGAGAGGGAGGGGCAGAGAATCTCAAGCAACTCTGCACTGAGCCCAGAGCCCCATGTGGGGCTAAATCTCACGACCTTGAGATCTAGACCCAAGCCAAAACCCAGAGTGGAACACTTAACTGACTAAGCTGCCCAGGCACCCCTATCAAAGCTGTTTAAAACTCCTTATTTGGGAGTGACTCAGTCTGGTTTCAGCTCAGGTCATGATCTCAGGGTTCTGGGATCAAGCCTCACATTGGACTCTGTGCTCAGTGGGGAATCTGTTTCTCCCTCTCTCTCTGTCCCTTCCCCTGATTGTGCCCTCTCTCTCCCTCAAATAAATAAATAAAATGTTTTTAAGAAAACATCCTTATTTGTATTTATCAGGTCCTTTCATAAGTGACATTGCCAGATATATTTGGGGATTTGGCCCATTTATTAGGACTCTTACTATACCTCATTATTTTTACTCATTCCTTGGTGCTGCCAACATGGTAGAATGTGCTAGAGAACAATTAGCATGAGAGTGACTGGCATATCATAGAATTGTAGACCTCCTAATGCATGTTCCTAACCTAATGGATATCCTCAGCAATGAAATGAGGGATCAATTCCTTTGTCTTTCCTTACCTGCTGCTTGGGAGAGAGAGATGGACACATGGGAAGGTTGTTTTATATTTAGATTATAAGCCCATTCTTGAATCACACCAGTTGTGAAGCTGTGTTTCCAAATCAGATGCTAAGAAATCAGGAATGTTGGGGACCCTGGGTGGCTCAGTTGGTTAAGCCTCTGACTCTTGGTTTCTGCTCAGGTCATGATCTCAGGGTTGTGAGATTGAGCCCTCATGGGGCTCTGAGCTGGGCATGGAGCCTTCTTGGGATTCTCTCTCTCCCTCTGCCTCTCCTCTCACCTCTCTATCACTCCCTCTTAAAAAAAAAAAAAAAAAAAGAAATCAGGACTGTCATATTCTTGTACCACTTCTTAGGAAAGCTTCTAAAGACATAATTCCATAATGGCTGATTTCACTTAATTAAGCATTAACTGGTGTGACAACACTCTTGTGGGTTTGATAGCCTGAGTAGCAGTGAAATTTCAGCAATGGACAGGATGTTAACTCTAGGCACAGTAGTATGGAGGGGAAGGCCAACCTCCTCCCAGGGTTGTTGAAAATAACATGTTAGTTGTTACATATGTTGGACCCTTGTCTTTGCCTGGGCAGTATCCATTTCTCTGTGATCACTCTGTTCATGTGTCCACTTGCCTGCCTCCCTCATCTTGTAAGAACAAGGATTCCTCACCAGGGATTTGGTGGCATCCACACAAAGAACCAGGAGTTTAATTTTCTCAGAATTGCCAGTCAACTGAAGCAACCAGCAAAGTCAATTGTCAGCATTCATCACAGCCCAGGGCTTTGAAACCATGAAATAGAAACCAGTCTATCTCCAGGGTCCAAAGTCATGTCATTTGTACTGCCTTTAATCGGCCCCCACTGTGATGAGGCCCCTCATTCTCCTTTTCAAGTGCAGTGCTCCCACTCCCCAACCCAAGCTACATGTAAAAGGACTACCACCTAAGGAGGTTTTAGATGTGAGTCAAGGCCATGCACTCACCTGGCTGAGGTTCTGAATTAGACCGCGCTCCCTGGGCAATGATGCTGGGTGCCTGCAGGGGGCGCTCTTGCCCAGGGCTGGCCTCTGCCGCGCGTGGGGGAGGGCCGACTCCGCGGGGCTGGGCTTTCCTATCCCTGGGGTTCCTCTTCTTTAACAATGGAGCTTGCATTTGTTTGAACAGGAACGATTCCCGTTGCACAGCTTGGGACGCAGAAGTACTTGATGTCCCTTTGTTGTTTTACATTCAATAAGCAGCTGGTAACTGACATTCAAAGGAGCGTGATGTTCTGCCTCCTCAGGACCGGAAGCTGGGGGCCAATTCCTCCCCCTCCCTGAGGAATCCCAGAGAGGATCTAGCCTCCATGGGTCAAGGAGACACACCACCTATTCTGGTTTGTGATATGGACCCAGCGGAAGGGCGGCGTGTATGGCTGTCTGTGAGGCTTCCGAACCTGTGTGTGGTTCAGACCCCATACAAATTCCG